>VMDO01013200.1:0-59180 GCA_007922755.1 Pedetes capensis | reverse complement strand
CATGTTTGGAAGAGTGGCAGGTCAACGGAAAAGAGGAAAACCCTCCACCAGATGGATTAACACAGTGTCTGCAACAATGGGCTTAAACATAAATAAGATGGTTTGCCTGGCACAGAATCGGCAAGTGTTTCAATCTGCTGTACATAGGGTCGCTATGAGTCGGACTCGACTCGACGGCACCTAACAACAACAACAACAATGTTGTTGTTAGGTCTGACTCATAGCAACCCTCGTAGGGTTTTCAGTGGCTGATTGTTTCAGGATTGCTTCTGGAGTGGATTGCCACATCCTTTGTTTTTGTAGTGCTGGAGATCAAACATGGGTCCTCAGAGAATGTATGGAGCAGCAATCTACAAACTGAGCTAAATACCAGCCCCCAAATTAACTAATAGATATTCATTAATAAATTCTAAGTTAGATAAATTACAGAAACATTGATTACTAAGCATAACTTTGTTTATATAATTTTACTTCTTATTTTTACATTGCATAGAAAAGCTAAATACATTTGAGTCAGTTAATAGACATGTACTTTTTGCCATATTGAAAAATTATATTATGAAGAAGCATATATGTATAAAAACTACAAAGTGACATAATCATAAAATTTTCTAATCTGCTACAGAAAACTGGTATGTGACAGACATTTCACAGTTGTCTACTTCCTAGTTTTCTCTGTTAAAAAAAGTTACTAATGGCCAAAAACTATAATCAATATATGTAAACGAAATTAACAGTAATAAAGGAAAAAATAACATATGGAAATAATACTCGGGCCTCACATACACTAGGCAAGTGCTCTACCACTGAGTTGCTCCCCCAGACCCCCTCACCTGCCCCCCTTTTATTTTGAGACAGGGTCGCACTAAGTTGTGCAGGTTGTCTCTGTTCTCCAACTTTTGATCTTCCTGTGGCAGGCTGCCTCTTCAGTAGTTGGGATTACAGGTATGAACCACAGCCTTGGGCTAAAATGTGTTTTTTGTTTGTTGTTTTTTGTAGTACTTAGGGGTTGAACAGAGGGCCTCACACATACTTTGCAAGTGCTCTACCACTGGGCTGCATTCCTACCCCATTTAAAAATTTTTTTATCTTTAATTGGGTCTTGCTAAATTATATAGGCTGCCTCTGGACTCAAACTTGGATCTTCCTGCCTCTGCCTCCTGAGTTGCTGGGCTTACAGCTGGGAGCCACCATGCTCAGCTATAATGTGATTTTAAGGGGAAAAGAGAGCATTTTTGTTTCAATGTAAAATAACTTGTTCCAAAATGAGAAAGAGGAAAATATAGGACAAAAACTTGAGTGGATATAACAAGTTATAGAAGGTTCTTGGAAAAGAAATTTTATCTCATATGGTCAAATATAAGATCGGATAGATTTATTTGCAAAGATTTTTTGGACAATTTCCTTTGATTGTTGGTCTGCTCTTAATAAGATGGCCTAAAATGTTTTTCTTTCCTTTTGATTAATCCACTTAGGAAAGAAACAAAGACTTTGTTTTATCAGAATAATTTCCTGTGTTTTTTAACTTTTATCATCTCTGTAACTATTTAAGAAAACAAAGACTTATCACTCTCCAGGTACTTTTGACTCTCTTATTGTCACTTTGGTTAAATAGGTAGCTAAATATTGTTTCAGAGTGTCCTACAATCTTATTTAGCCAAATGTTCAAACCTTTTGTGACATTTTACCTATATTGCCTTCCTCAAGTCAAGCCATAAAGCATATCTTGATCTGAAAATGATTCTGAGAAGAGATCTTAGAGAATCTCAAAGGATTTATTGTTTTACTTTGTAAAAAGAAAAACTTGAAAAAATAATTATCATGTTTATTTGGTTTGCTAAATCATATAGGAAGCATTGTCTCATAAGGAGATGTTTACCCTTCCTCAAGTTAATCAAGTCTCATTAATACAAATATTTTATAAACTGTGTAGTTCCTAGAAATTCGTGAATGTCCTGGTGTTTTATATGCTATAATGTTATTAGTCATAATGCCAGTTATTATTTTTAAATATTATATGATAAAAAAATAATCAAATTTTCTTATCAAATGATTTTATCTAATGAACCTCATTAAAGTCATGGCTATTTTGTCTTTTTTCATATTATTTCATTCTGATACTTTCCTGAAAGTGTTTATAACTAGCTCAGGCCAGAATGCTTTGTCTTTAACAAAAAGAAATGCTGTCAGAGGCACATGGAATGGCCTGTGACAGAGCTAGAACTGGACTGCCTACACCTTGTTGGACTCTCTCAAAGCCCTGCAGGCTGCAGTTAGACCCTTCCATGCTTGGCTTCAGGATGCAATCATGACTGTGACCTTGCTCTATGCCTGCACCAAGGACACTCAAACTTCAACCCAGGAAATCTGTTGGGTTGTTGCTGTGGTCCTCACTCAACCACCTAGAGATGCTTCAAGCCCAGGACCTAGAAATCTGTTCAACTGGGTACCCTCAATCCAGAAACTCAGTTTGTAGTCGGCTCTAAACTATGATCTTTGGTTTTCCTTTTATTTGTATAAAAATCCTCCCAATTGATTGCCAAATGATTTGCATTACCCAGCAAATATCCTCTACTACCAATTCCCATTGGATGGTTCAAATGGTCCTTAATGAACAAGAGAATGAGAAATGAACTTCTACTGTTCAGTAGAAAGAAGAACATCTTTTCTTTCTTTGAACAAGCAGAAGGAATGACAAAGACTCTCCATGACCAAAAACTAGGCAGCCCCCCTGAGCCCTCTTTTTTACCATGCCTTGAACTTGTACTCCGTCCTCATTGAATCCATACCATCCAGGTGTAGCAAGAATCCTGCTAAGTCTGGTCAGGGAGATTTTCCCACTTTTAATATCTGATTAAATTCCTCAGCTCCTACCACTAATATATGATTGCTCTGCCTTCAGCAAGAATTCTGTTTTAAGCAAGAATTCCCCCTATTCTTGATACTCTCTCTTAGTAATTTTTCTGTTTACTCCTCATTCTCCTAAATTGCTTTAAATTCTCAGTGGTCTTTATTGGAATCTGAGTGGAGCTGAGCCCAGCCTTTCTCATCTATTGTGATGTTGTTGTTGTTAGGTTCTGTTGAGTCTGTCTGACTCATAATGAACTTACATGCAACAGGTGAAACACTATTGTAGTGCTTCTCTGCTATTCATAGGGTTTTCTATGGCTGATTGTTTTTTGGGAGTGGGTTGCCAGGTCCTTGCACTGAGTATTGCATAAAGTCTTGCAATACTTCATGCAAGAAAGTATATGACAAAACTTACTGTTGGTGTGTTTTACTGTTTTAATAAGTGTGAGAACAATTTTTTTATGTATATCAAATTCCTATATATATTCCAAATTCTTATAAACAAAGAAAGTTAGGATATATTTAATCTAACATTTTGTTTATAAACAATAAAAATGAGACCCAGAGAAGCAAACTGACTTATCTAAAGACATTTTGCTCTTGTTGTGTAAGCCACTTGCTGTTTGTTCTGTAGTGAATTAAATCAGAAATGCCGCTCACTTTCACAGATTCACGTGCTGTACTTTAAAACTATGAATGTTCAGGTCATCCTGTTCTTTCTGTTTAATAGGTTGGAGAAAAACCAGCCATTTATCAAACTTATGAAGCTCAAACTAAACAGAGAGAATTTCCAAAGAAGGTTTGTATATCTTCGATATATAAAAGAGTGTCCTGAAGCCAAAATTCTTTCTTCAAAAAATATTCTTTCTGCTCTTTCCTCTTTGATTGTATTGTTCTTTAGTGGAACTTGCCCAATAAAAGGCCGGAAGAGTAAACACATGGCAAGCAATTGTGATCATTCTTCCTTTGCCCTGGCCAAAAGCTTATTAGATTATATTGATTTACCAGCTCTTTCCTTGCAGAAATAGCCTAATTAAATGCTTAGTACTGCCTTCAAAGATGAATTCAGCTCAATAGTTATTTTGGATTCTAATTTTAGAAACCCTCCCTTCTATGATTATAATTTTGGTAATGAGAATTAAATGTCGATGTCTTAAATTGGCTTCCTTTCCATTCTTTAACATATTATTTCCTGGAGCAAAAATGTTGTTGGAAGTCCAAGTTTAAATTGAGCCCAATCACAGAGTATTTTTACCTTGAGCAGAAAGATTATTCTTTTGTTTACAGAGGCATATATGTGACAATCCTAGCTTTCCTTCTTTCTTCATAAAGCTATTTGGGAAAAATTTCAAACTTACTCCCTTAAGCTTTGAAGCAGTTATTTCCTGCTTTCAAAGTATTTCTCCTTTTGGGGGGAATGGAGCCATATAATTTTTTCCCAATGGGCATTTTACATATTATATGGATCTATAGATATATAAAGACAATTTCAAAGACTTTTTTTGTTGTTATAAAGCCACATGATCTAATTCCTGGGGCTAACCTTACCAATTTAAAAGGCAAGCTCTTAAGAGTGGCTGTTAGTCATAAGTAGGATATATGAGTTGGAGTAGTTATGACATTTTCTCTCTTTTTCTTCCTTTTCAGGAATAAGTAGACTCATTTTTGTGGTAGGAAAGTGTTGGCAAATCTAAATGACAGAATTCATTTTCAGTTTGAGATAGTCAACTTTCCTCTTCTTACAGATAGACTATCCCAGTATGACTATGTGAACATTGCTTTAAAAGTAGGCTAAACATCTCAAATATCTACCTTCTGTAGAGAAAAAAAAAGTCCCTTTGGCCTTTCATTTTGTGATTAATCTTTGCTTTAAGCTGTTTAGAGGAACTGCAATGAATCCTAAAATGGCTTGCTAAGAATTTTGCTATATATGTGTGTGTGTGTGTGTGTGTGTGTGTGTGTGTGTGTGTGTGTGTGTGTGTATTTGTTGTTGTTGTTATGTGCCATCGAGTCGGTATCCAACTCATAGCAACCCTTATAAGGTTTTTCAATGGCTGTTTCGGGATTGCCTTGGGAGTGGATTGCCAGGTCCTTCTCCCATTTTAGCAGTGCTGGGAATCGAACTCGGGACCTTAGAGACTGCAGAGCAGTGCTCTACCAACTGAGCTAAATCCCAGCCCCATATATATATGCATGTGTGTGTGTATGTGTATATATATTATATATATATATATATACATATATAATATATATGTATATATATAATATATATGTGTATATATATATACACATATATATGTATGTATGTATGTATGTATATGTATGTGTATATGTGTGTGTATATATATATATATATATATATATATATATATATATATATGAAAACATTTTCATTTGCAGAAGATTTTAGGAAGAATCCAAAAGTTGTAAATTCCATAACAACTTTATTAATGAACTTCATTATAAGGTTTCCAAAGGAGAAAGCAAACAATTAGCTTTATTTTGTTTTCTCAATCTTTGAGAGGCCTTTGTCAGGAATAGACTTCATGTACTTACTTCCTTTTCCAGTGACCAACTGATTATTTAAAAAAAAATTATTTGGAGGTGAGTGTGAGAAATACAACTTCACTTGAACAACTGCAAAAACACAACAAATTCTTTAAAACTTAATTCATTTGTTTTTGGTCCTTGTGAAATTAAGGGGATCATGCACATGCCCTGACATTTGGAAACACATTTCCTTTACTGATGGCTATCAAATAGGCTGATATTTGGCATGTTTCACAGAGTTGATGGGGCCCTGTGTCTTATGGTCTTGCCAGACATTTACACTGTTTCTACTTTCAGTTCAAAGCAAGCACCATCTCCTGGGTTTTCACTTAGCTTCTGTTGCTGCTTCTCATTTATTCTGAGATAATAGTTCACTTCAAACTAGATAATCTTCTGATCAGAAAAAAGAGAGGCTAGTTCCTTTCCGTCATAAAACAACCTTTTCTTTGAAGACACACTTCAGTAAATCCAATAAATTTTGAGGCAGAGTAACTTGGGTATGGTGTTAAAAATATGGGGAAAAAAGTCTTTGTAAGATGCCTTTGGTACAAGACCTGCTTTTGCTACCTTCAGAGAAGCCATTTGTTACATACAATAACTTGATAACGTTCACCTCCATGCATTTTAGTTGCATCAGTGGAATTTCACTTTTTAAGCTATGTATATGACACAGGAAAAAGCAAAACAAAAAGCTAATGTACTCAATTTGTTGAAATCTTAAAAGGGAATTCAAGTATGCATTCAAAATGTTGTTTATTAAACAGTAGATAGAGCGAAATTCATCTTAGAAGTTTAAAAAAATAGCAAGATTGACTTTAAAAGACTGACTCAGCAGGGTGCAATGGTGTTGTTTAGTGCCGTCAAGACATGTCTGACTCATAGGGACCCTCATGGGGTTTTCAATGGCTGATTGTTTTGGGATTGCCTCAGGAGTGGATTGCCACATCCTTCTCCCATTTTTGTGGTGCTGGGAATTGAACCCAGGACTTCAGGGAGTTCAGGGCAGCACTATCAACTGAGCTAAATTCCAGTCAGGGCACAGTGGTATGTGCCTATAATCCCAGAGATTCAGGAGGCAGAGGAAGGAGGATCACAAGTTCTAGGTCAGAGGCAGCCTGTGTAATTTAGTGAGACTGACTCAAGACAAAAAGTAAAAACTGGGCAGAGGGTGCAGCCTCAGTGGCAGAAGCACTTGCAAAAGAGTCTCAGTGAGGCCCTGGGTTCAACCCCCAAGTACCATACAAAAAAACTATGATTTAGCCAGTATTGGCTGTTGAATAATTTTTGATAGTGGTAGTTTGGAGATTTCATTCTGTGCTGTTACTGTTTTAACAGATGATTCCTTTCTTCTAAGGTTAGCAAGTAAAGTCAATTAAAAACAATTCCACCTCTGACTGGGAAAACAAAAACAAAGTGAGTTGTTTTGTCATCTCCATTGTAAATGTGAAAATGAAGTTCATTTAAAAATTTGTTCGGAATTCATAACTTTTGGATTCTTCCTGAAATCTCCTGCAAATGTGCACGCCTTCATATATATATTTATGACGTGGGAAATTCTTAGGAAGACATTTTGGGATTCATTGCAAGTCCCCAAACATGCCTGGTAAATAATTTGTCTGCATGTAACTAGAAAGAACATTAAATTCTAAATTTAAGTTTACACAAATGCTTTGTGAACTCTTAGATGACAAAAATGGCAATCTTAACTAATGTTCACTTGGAATTTTAGTTTGTAGAATGATCATTCATTCATTCATTCATTCATTTATAGGATATGATTCTTATGAGAGTCCTATAAAGTAGACAGGGCAGTTTATATAATCCCCATTGTAAAGAGATGGTGAATATTAGGTGAGATTTATTGAAGTAAAGTATAAAACACATATTGTTTAAACATTTTACATGTATTACCATATTTATTACTCTACAGCCATGCAAAGTAGGTATTATTCTTGTGCCATTTTGAAGATAAAGAAATTAAGACACAAAGAAGTTGAACATCTACCTGGTGTTTCATAGCTAGAAAGGGTAGAGTTGAAACTCAAGTTGAGAGACAGTTACTCTCCCATCTTGCCCACTGAGGAAACTAAATTAAGACACAAAGAAGTTGAACATCTACCTAGTGTTTCATAGCTAGAAAGGGTAGAGTTGAAACTCAAGTTGAGAGACAGTTACTCTCCCATCTTGCCCACTGAGGAAACTAAAGCTTAGAGAAGTTAGGTCACCAAAGTCATGAAGCTTACTAAAATCAAAAGGCTCATAAAGAATAATGCAGAAATTCAAACAAGATCTGACTCTAAAAATATTAACTTTCAATCATTTTATTACAATATTTGCCTTAATTCTGGCTTCTCACTTTTGGATATGGTGACAGGATATTTAAGTTTAAGTGTCGCTCAATCTTGGCCACTATGTACAAAAGATATATTGACATCTTTCTCATGTCATGTAATTTTTAATGTCTTTATTTTATAGCCTTAGTACGTGTAGACGTTGTTGTCATTAGGGGCCATCGAGTCTGATTCATAATGACCCCATGTACAATGAAAAGAAACACTCCCTAACACTGTGACATGTCTGGCACTATGTCCGTGCTTCTCTGCTATTCATAGGGTTTTTGATGGCTGAGTGGACTGTCAAGTCCTTCTCCCAAACCTACAGCGCCTGGTGTTCCCAGACAATCTCCCGTCCAAGTACTAACCAGGACCCACCCTGCTTAGCTTCAGAGATCAGACAAGATCTGATGCCAGGATGGTAGGGCTGTAGACAGTATGCATAGATAAATGGTTTTTATTTGGAATATTGGGGAAAGGTGGGGGAATGTAAGATACAATGTACATAGAAATGTGCTAGAGTCACTGGGGAAGCATTTTCAAAATATATCAGCTAAAGCCTCTGAACAGATCTACCACAGCAGGTAGGTCTGTGGCTATCAGTGATTGGAATCAGAAGGAAAGAGCTCAGACTTATGTAATTTCAGAAAGGTTACCTAGTTGAACCTGATATTTTCCCTAACTTGTTAAAAACTGCAACAGGCCCCTCAACACATCTTTGCAAGGTGTCTCACATCCTGGAGACCTTTCATATTGTAGATATTATCTGACCATTATGATGTACAATGGCGTGATTGATTTCCTTCATCTGGATGATGCACTTGATCATTAATTTGGGACAGCATTATCATTCGTGATCTGTGATTAATTCATACCTGAGGGATTTTTTTCCCCTTACTGTGCCCAAGATTAAGATAGGTCATCTCCTTTATATTTGTCTCAAAAAAATGCATCTAATTTAGATTCATTATTCCTATGTGTTGAGGTCTTTGCAAAATAGGTTTAGTAATCCAACATATTGGTTAATTACTCTTCCCACATTTGTGTCACATGTAAATTTGAAAAGTAGATCTCCCTTTTTCCTTCCTCTCTCCCTTCCTCCCTTCCTCCCTCCCTCCCTTTCTTTCTTTCCTTCCTTCCTTCCTTCCTCCCTCCCTCCCTTCCTTCCTTTTTTCTATTTTCTTTCTTTCTCTTTCTTTCTTTCCTTCTTTCTTTCTTTCCTTTGTTTCTTCTTTCTTTCCTTGCTTTCTTTCCTTTTTATAATACATAGAGGTTGAACTTAGGGCCTTGTACATGCTAGGCAAAATCTCTACCACTGAGGTGCACCCAGACCCCCTTTTTAAATTTTTTATTTTGAGACAGTTTCTGTCTAAATTGCAAGGGCTATCTCTGGCCTAGAACTCATGATCCTCCTGTCTCAGCCTCCTGAGTTGCTGGGATTGTAGAGATGTGTCACAGTGGTTCCTGGCTTGAAAAGTAGATCTTAATAAAGTTGATGATTCCAAAATTAAAAAAAAAAAAGAAAGAAAAAGGACACTAGTTTTATCAAGTAAGGGTAAATATCAAAATTTATAGAAGAGAGCTCTCTCTGGGAGAACACTGACTAATAACATCTATTTATGTTCTTTGGATGTGGTTGTGCAATCAACTATTAAGATTTTTGAGAAATGTATTATCTAATAATGGTTAAGGACAGAAGTTTTGAATCAGATACATATGGGTTCAAATCCTGGCCCTGCCACTTTAGCTGCAGACAAAATATTTTTGAGTCTTGGTTTTTTCTTCATAGAAAAGTGGGGATAGTATCAATCAACTAATGTCTTATCAATAAACAGTGATGTGTATTAGGCTTAGTTTACTTTGCAGACCATTGATCATTCATCACCACATAGTTCTTACTCTTAATATAATCAGTTTTAATCTATACTTGTTTCTTAGTTTTCAAAATATTTGACATTTTCATGTTTCTACATATGATGAAGAGAGTAAAACCTTGGTTTTCTTAAATCTAGCATTAGGTCCACTGCCTCTCTCCTCTGAAAACCCTAAACTAAGTAAACAGTTGAGCCATGGAGACACTCCATTTATTCCTTGAGTTGTGAAAAGTCAACCTGGCTTCAGTTTTCTTTGACAGCCACTTTCCAAAAGTTCTGAAAAATCTGTCTTCCAATCAAGTTAAATGCAATGAGTTAAAAAACCGGTCATAGTGGCATGTGCCTTTTGTCCCAGCCACACTGGGGACTGAGGCAGGAGGATCTCTTGAGCCCAAGAGTTAGAGTCTAGCCTGGGCAACACGGTGAGAGTCCTTGTCAAAACAAACAAATAAACAAATAAAAAACCAGAGGAGAAATGAGGTAGAAAATTTTGATTGCTGCTAAGAAGTGAAAAAGAGAAAAATGAAAAGAGATTTTGTTGAAGGTAAAGGACATAATTGTGAAAATAATAATTGGTGTTTTTATTTAATTAATTCTGCACAATATCGTTTTGTTATAAATGAGAAGTTAAAGTGATAGTAAGGATTTATTTCAGATTAAATGAAATTTTATTGCTTTTGACTAATGAGCAGACATACTGAAGAATATTCATGCAATTCCCAGAGGAAATTTAATTGGGTTTTTGAATATGTCAAGAGATAATTTTTAAGGTTTAAGTTGATAAGCAGGCTTCTCTAACCAAATTTTTTATTTCTCTTTTTGTAGTTACTCAAATAACATTAGCTCTAAGATATCTAAAAACCCCAAGGAAATAAATCATAGATTTTTATATTCAGTTTTATATTTTACCATCACTTTAGACTTTATGAATAAGGTTCAGTGATTTTAAAACTCACTGCCTTAACATAAAAAACCACTGGCTTTATTAACTTTCAAATCAATGAAGAGAGTAGAAGAATGCTTTAACAAAAGAGCTAATGGCTGTTTTCTTTAACCTATGGCTGGAATAATTAAATAGTGTGGCCTTTCATCTGACACAAAACAATAAAAGGAAGAATCTGACTTTTAATATTTGATGTCTGTAGAGGATATCTTTGGCACATGTGTAATAGGTTTCAATTTTATTCTTCTTTTCTTAGATAGATATTCTTCATGGTCAGAATGATAGGATTCTTTAATTTAACATTTATTTCATAGTGGCAAGAGTACATTGAATTTTAGAGTAGAAATAATTTCTTTCCAGTAGTTGTAGTATAAAAACAAGGCCAACTCAACCTCAATATTAAGAGATAATTATCCATGACCCCAGGCAAAGTTAGAACACTACACAGGTGCTCCCCTCTTTGGGAATGCATGCTAATAAACAAAAATGGAGGCATCAGGGCCCATACCCCAGTGCTGTCATCTGGAATGCTGGGGAACACCCCTCCTGCTGAGTTAAAGGGCTCCATTGAATTGAACACAAAGAGAAACACATGAACTGGTGGATGGTACTGCTCCTTCAGTGAAGCTTTTTCACAGTAATATGATGATTTAAAAGCAGATGTGATTTCCCTAACATTGCTACAGTTCCAACCACCCTGCTATTTTGCTCTTTTGTGATTCCGAATGAATTATTGATAAGAAATACTTCAAAGGTGTGCAAAAAATTCTTTTACGCTTAGCATTTATAAAACAATGATGTTGATGAAGGGAAAAGGAAAAGCACTGTCAATATTTCTCTGAGACTAAACAATAACAAAGTGCCTTCAGGATCCATTTTAATGAGAAATACTAGTGCGCCTCCATGGAAAGCTCAGGACAGGCAGTGCACACTAGCAAATTAATTATAGCTTGGCAGCCAGGCAAATGTATGAGGCTTATGGTGGCACAGAAAATAAATATTCTTTTAATCAGCAATACAGGCTTATTTCCTGAAAGGTAACATCAAACTTTAAATGTATAAGTCACATAAATTTAGAACGAGATTTCAAAGCAAGGGGCTTTCTTAGCTTTTCTGACTACTGTATTCAGGTTGGTATTTGCACGAGGATTCCTCCAGGTAAGGCACAACTGATCCCTTAGTCTTGTCCACACTCAGAGAACAAGGTTATCATTACCGACAGCATTTTATCTAAGCCTGACTCTGATCTGTGCTGGAGGAGACATTGACTTTCATGATGGTTTTATGGATCGATGATTCAGGTGGTTCTCCAGATAGCTCTGCTGGATTCCTGGGCCCTGTTTGCAAGTCAAAGCTGCATCTCCTCCCCTAGGTGGAATTTCTCAGTTCAAGGATTCACTTCTTAGCTGCCTCCAGCTCAAGCAGTTGGCAGCTGACGGGGCAGTGCTGTTAATGCAACCAAAGTCTTCAAAGCGGCTGGTGATAAGAGACGCTGGGGTTTTAACAGCATAATGAATTAATTCACAAACTCACTGAGCACAAATGATAACTTTGGTATAATTTCCAGTTGCAATTAGGAGGGGACTGCATTGTTTTACAGGATAAAGGTATTAGTCCTGATTCTTGTAATGTAATGTGTAGCATACTGGTATCTTTGAGGAAAAGCCAGTTTCTGGATGTGTGAATTTGCCTGTGACCAACCCCTGAAATGGATGCAAATTAAAATGAGTGATTTTTGTGATAGTGAAGCTTACTGTAGCATAGCCTCCATCCCCAGGTCCCTAAGAGGCAGCTGGAAGAGTCTCAGAATTTCATTTTGCCTGAACTCTTATCCAAAAGCAGCAAAACCAACCCTTGTCCAAACACATTCCAAACTTTTATTATATTTTGAATTTATCCAGTCTCAATACACAGTCTTCACTTTGTACTTCAACCTTGTAACTGTTTCAGTGACCACCTTCAAAATAAAAAAAATGCAAATCAACTTCTCATTTCTAAGTTCATTATGAAAAGGGAGTCATTCATATGTTCATCTATTATTTCTTGTGTTTTCTCCAAGAGTATTTCTACTAGAAGAAATACAATTTTATATCTCAGAGACAAGTTTCAGAAAAATTAGTTCCTCTGTTGTCCGGGTTTGATTGGCACTATCAATAGTGTTTTAAAAAAGAAAATTGTGAATTTATATGTTAATAAATGAGTATATAGGGTAGTGTCTTTAAAAAAAATTATTTGCTATTATTTTTCTTTTTCAGATTGTTGTCCTTGTTGTTAGGTGCCATTGAGTTGGGTCTGACTCATAGCAATTCTATGTACAACAGGACAAAACACTCCTGGACACTATGCCATGCCCAGCACTATTGCTAGTGCTTCTCTGCTATTCATAGGGCTTTCAGTGGCTGATTGTTTCAGGAGTGGGCTGCCAGGTACTTCTCCCATTTCAGATTGTTAAGCTACTTGAAGTAATCAGTAAAATCTATTATTATCTGTCAAGTACTCTGATAAGTACTAGTTATATGTGACTAATTAAAAAATACCCCTTGATAATAATAGAGATGATAAATATGACAAACTCCTCTTTCTTTCTGATGACTGACTTACACTAAAATGATATATTCATTCAATACAATGAATATTCAATGTAACTTAATAAATATTCATTGGACACCTGTGCTAGGCCCTAGGGATATTAAGATGAGAAAGATTCAGCATTGGTTTACTTACTCTCGTAGAATGTTTATTCTCAAATATTCTCTCTCTTTCCTATAAGAGGATTATAGCTTCCCACTTGTGGCTACATTTCTAACAGTGTGTACTGAGAGAGAGGGATATACTTCTCTATTCTGGGCCAGGTGATTGACTTTAGCCAAAGATGTGTGAGTGGACATGATTCATACCACATCTGAACCAAAGATTTAACAGGTACTGTGTGTTTCTATAAGCTCCCTCACTCTTTTTTTCTCTGTAGTGAGAATGGCAAGTCTCAGAAAGGAGCTGTACCTAATTCAAAATAAAACCCTAAGCCTACCCTGAGTCCTGGCAAGGGAGAATTGAATATATATTACATGTTTATTACTGAAAGCCACTTGCATTTTGGAAGTTGCTTTTCCACTATAGTGAATCTAGATAAAAATGCTTTACATGTTGTTAGACTAGAGCACAATAACTCTAAGGCATTAATAATTCTGATTCCTTGGTCAGAAGTATGATCAATAAAGGGAATTAATGCTAGCACAAGAATCCTGCAAGGTGAAGTTATATAACAGTGCTGAGACAGACTATGAACTGATTACATCTCATTTATTCTGGCCAGAGTTGGATACAGGTAAATTTTAGAGAATTAATTGTGCAGCTAACTACATTGAGGATTTGATGCAAACTCATTATTGTTATAATACATAAATCTCTCAAAATTAGAGAGTTTTCTTCTCTTTGGGCAAGAGTAGGTACTTCAAAGTTTCAATCATAATGAAAAGGTTACCAAGAGACAGGCATCAGAGTTTTACTCCCCTTTACTTACAGTTTAAAATGATGCTGAGTTGCATTCCAATATGCTCTCAGTCCTTCCACTCCCTGCTGCATGTGGATTCCCTAATCTCTGTGGACAGCCTCAAGGATCTGCTGCTAGTGTCTTATGTGGTGATGGCATAGGGACAAAGGGGTTTCTCTCACAGTGCTGGGTCAGTGTTTCCATTAAAGAAGGGGTAGTAAAACCTCCTTTCCTTAGTGGAAGATCTGTGGATCCATGATGACACCTAATTACAACTTTTTAAAAACATTGTTTGGAATACAAGCACAGAGATTTTCTCCAATTATTTATGGATTTTTTTTTTCTCCAAATGAGCAAGAGGTTTTGAAACATCATGTCTGAGCTATCCCTGTCACTGCTACTGCCTTCTGCCTCTCTAAGAATATACAGTTTATCTTACTGGGAGGGATACAGAAAACTGGTCTTAGAAGCTTCGGAACCTTGGATAACAGTGAATGTTTGTCTGGTTTGCTTTCTCTCAGTACTGGCATCAGTGGATCTCAGGACTGTTAGAGGAACGCCCCCATTCTGAGTCACTGACAATAGCAGTGTCTCAAGGTATGGGCTACCGGTCACACGATCAGAGCCCTGGCATCTCTATTAAAGGTGCAGACTCCAAGTCTCCTTCCAGGTTTATTGCAGCTGAGACTCTGGAAATAGGGCCTGGCACTGAGCGTGTTCACAGGCTCCGGGGCTGTTTTCATGCACACACTAAAGTTTAACAAGAGAGCGTCTTTTCCTTAGTTTGCCCTCAGTGAAGGCCCAGCTTTCACTAGGGACAAACATTTAATCATTTATTCCTGCCCCCACTTTACCCTCCCTTGCAACAAGTTTGACATTAAAAGTAATCTACTATGGATGACATCCGATCTTGTCAGATTTCAGAAGTTAAGCAGGGTGGGGCCTGGTTACTTGGATGGGAGACTGCCTGGGAATATCAGTGCCGTAGGTTTGGGAGACAGACCAGGCAGCCCACTTCCAGAAAGCAATCAACCATTGAAAACCCTGTGAATAGCAAAGAAACACAGACAATAGTGCCAGGCATGGCACAGTATCCAGTCGTATTTCATCTGGTGTACATAGGGTCATTATGACCCAGACATGACTCAATGGCACTTAACAACAACAACAATTAAAAATACAAGCACTGAGAAAGCAGTTTCCTCTGTTGCTATCCATTATGCATTTGCAAATAAAATCTCTACCCTTGAAAGAAAGTCACTTACAGACCAAAAAACAAACAAAAAACCCCCCACAAAAACAAACAAACAAACAAACAAAAAAACCCCTTTCTTTAAATAATTAAAAAAATTAGATTTGCTGCTTGTGCATTGTATTACTTCAAGCAGACACCTGTAAGATCAAGAATAGACAGTCTAGAAGAGAAAAGTGAAATTCAGGCCCATTTTATACAAACTTCTGTATACAAACACAAATTTCATTATTGTGTTTTCTTTTTTGGATTTCACTTTCCTTCCCACAAATTCTTCCTTTCACTCAATCATCTCCTCATAACCTCTCCCAACATTTATTTTAACTTAAATGATGACATTTGGGTCTAACAGACCCAAGTGATGTATTTATGTTTTCCTTTTACATGCTAATTAAATTTATGAAATGTTAATAAAAATTTATTTTGAAACCAAAATAGACAAAATACCTTAGTAATGGTTTAAACTAAGACATAAAGGCACTTGCAACAAAAAGAAATACCTATAATTCTTTAAAAAGATATGGGTCTTAGTGACCTGATGTCACTGGCTATGTTCTGTTTAGGGCAGCATGTCACCAGTAAGCAAATATTTAGGTTTTGAGCCGCAAGCCTTCTTACATCATTTGTAATGAAGCCCATGACTCAGAAGGATTAGCAAAGGGGGTGGGGCAATGCTCTCCTTGAGGCATTTGAGGAAATGTAATGATTGGAACTCACATTCCTGTGGGAGGCTCAGCAAGAAAACATTTCAAATGTATAGTGGATAAATTACCCAAAGTTACAGGGGGGAAAAAACAACTTAAAGACCTCCTCTGTGCTGCAGCAAGTTATGCAGGCTATGAATTATTTTATTGAGCAGCGTTAAGTGCTTTCCTGTTGGAAAATGAGGAACTTATTAATTATTTTAAGTTTGAAGTAATTAAGCCAGGCGCTGTCAGGCTGACATGGTTTCCACAGCAGGTGGCTAGATTCTTTCAGTAGACTAGAGGATTTTTCTAAACCCATATGCTGGGCTACAGGTGAACCAGTTGGTAAATATGTGACACCTTTTAATTACATGTCCTTGTGAGCTGTAGCTTGTTTTATGCATTACTTGACTGTGTTGCTCTCACAAAAGAGAAGACAGACCTTGGTGAGTTTCCCTAGGAAGGGGGAAAGGGTAGGAGAGGAGGAGAATCTTCAGTCTGTGGAAAGCAGGAAAGTCAAGAGTATGGTAGGTGTTGTTTCAGATAATTTTATTGTCTGCCTATGACCTCTCCCACGGGTTCTGGAAAGGATCTTGTAGCAGCTGGCTGAACAGTTAAGAATGCCAGTAGTTGAACTGGGGGTGTAGGTCAGTGACAGACAGCTTGCCCAGCATGCTGAAGGCCCTGGGTTTGATCTCTAGCACTGAAAACAAAACAAAACAAAAAAACTAAAAAACAAACCTGCTGGTAGTTCCTAGAAAAAATATAAAACTTGTAGCAGATCCATCGGGGAAGTAGGAAAGACTTTTGAAAAGCCTTCCTTTCCCTTCTTTCTGGCCTTTCCCCCTAAGCTTTATCACCTACCATCTGCCCAACTAGATTCTAGGTTCATGATGGAGAGTTTTTGAGCTTACATTTGCTTCAAGGAGGAACCTGGAAAAAAAAAAAAATGGAATGAAGAGGCTGCAGAGGAAAAGTTCATAGCTGGAGAAATAGACTCCTGCATAGCTGTATAAGTTTTCTAAGTTATGTATTTTAAGAGGTTAAAATTCAAAGGTTCCCTTTCATAGCTGTTATGCCTTAGATCTGAAATGTCTTCCATGGGCTCATGTGTTGAACACTTGGACCCTGGCTGTAAGTGATATTTTGGGAGGTGGTAGAAACTTTAGGAGGTGGGGACTAGCTGGAGGAAGTAGGTCATTGGAGGTGTGCCTTGGAGGTTCTACCTGGTCCCTGGTCCTATTCCCCGATTCCCTCTCTTTCTGCTTCCTGGCTACCAGGAGTTGAGAAGCTCTACTCCACCACACCCTTCTGCCATGATGGACTGAACTCATAAGCCAAAATAAATCCTTCTTCCCTTCACTTGTTTGTGTCAGTAATTCTGTCCCAGCAATGAGAAAAGCTAACATAATAGTTACATGTTTCTTTCTTTCTCTCACTTGGAGAAAGGTGAGAACAAATTTGTTTCTGACAATCCTACCTAACATCCCCGACTCCTGCCATCTTATATTCAACACCAGGTTCAATCAAGTTGCTACTCTTTCCACAGCCCTTGCTACAGAGCATGCAGTTGTAATATGCTGTCCATTTTTCTCTTATTCACCATTGCTCAGGAAATTTTCTTCCATGGCTTCAAAACTTATCTGTTCTTACTGTGTGCATTCTACTGGATAATAACTAATTTTATAATGACATTGTGCTAATGTATTTATTTACTCACTCACTTATTTAGCCACTATTAATGAACTGCCTTCCTGTAGCTGTACCACCATGGCATCCCATCCTGTCAGATCTCGGAAGCTAAGCAGGATCAGACCTGGTAGTGCTTGCATGGGAGACTTCCTGGGAACACCAGGTGCTATAGGTTTGGGAGAAGGACCTGGCAGCCCACTCCCAAATAACAATCAGCCATTGAGAACCATATGAATAGCAGAGAAGCACTGACAATAGTGTTTCACCTATTGTACATATGGTTGCTCTGAGTCAGACACGGACTCAATGGCACCTAACAACAACAATCAACTGTCTACTTATGCCCTGTGAAAACAGTACACAAGCTAAATATAGTTCTTCTCTCCTAGAACTTACTTTCTAATGTGAAAGAAATCTTTCCTGGCTTTCACATGTGGAGAACTTGAATTTCTGTTTCAAATTCTGATGAGTAAGAAACATAACTAACTTTATAAAATGTGCAGTTAGTTTCACAGTAAACCCTATCTTGCTGGGCTGGTAGAAAATTTAAATTCAATCTAAGAAATTTTAAAAAATGGTTTAGACAGCTTAAACACAGATATAGGAAACCAGACTAGGCTCTTGCATTCCTTATAATACAGAACTCTCCTTATAAAACATAAATAATTTAGGATCAAGTGTGGGGAGGTAGGAGGCAGAGAGCACAACAAAGTTAGGAAAGATTTCACATTTTTCCCACCCTCTGGAGGGAACAGAGAGCAGGATGGGGCAGGGGTAGTAGAGAGACCCACCAACAGAGAAAGGATGGAAGGCTCTATGAGGGTGACCATAGGCTGGGGGTCAAGGTCTGGAAGCCCCAGAGTGAAGCCTTGGGGGTCAGTGCTTGTGAAAGGAGGGGACACTACTCAAGAAATCCAACCGACCAGAATAGGGCCAGGGCCAGCAGGTGGGGGAGGGAGTGACTGCTTGACGATGCTTCCTAATGGATGGAGGAGCTCAGTCAGTAGCAAGGCAGGAATAGCAGAGGGAGGAAAGGATCCTAGTGAGTGGAGGAAAGGGGCCCTTAGAGCCCCATGCTCCCATTGGCTCAGGCCTCTCAGGCTCAGAGACTAGGAGTGTGAGCTGAGAATGGGAAGGGACCAGTTGGGCGAGTGGTGGGAAGGTGGCTATTGGAGGGAAGGTCTTTCACCCAAGCTGATTACCTTAGTCCTTGGTCCAGAAAAGTAGACACAGTACACTTGGAACCCACACATGTCCTTTGTGAAGGCATATAACACACAGTCCTACTAGATTTCCAGCCAGATCATTCTAGTCATTTTAAAAAAATTTAAATATATTTTTCTCACTGTACCTAAAAACCTCCATGTGTGTCTCAGCTTATTATGATGTGGAGGCTTCCTTATTTCTTGATGCTCAAAGCTATGCCACAAGTATTTCAGATATCAGCAGGGCCACCCTTGGTGGACAGGTTCCAGCTAAGCTTCCAGACTAACATAGACTAGGGAGAAGGACCCCACAGCCCACTCTTGAAACAATTAGTCACTGAAAACCTTGTGAATAGCAGAGAAGCACTGTCACATATAGTGCCGGAAAATGAGCTAGGCTGGAAGGCAATCAAGAGATGACTGGAGAGGAGTTGCTTCCTTAAAGTAGTGTTGACTTTAATAACAGGAATGGAGTAAAGCCCATAGGACCTCCTTTTGTTGTGGTATGACTGTTGTGGCTACAACAATGGCTCAAACACAAAAAGATTGTGCACATGGCACAGTGTTGGGTAGTGTTTTGTTCTAATGCATGCTATGTTGTAGCTATGTTGTGAGTCAGATTTGACAGCACCTAAAAATAAAAATAATACCTAAAAACATAAAAATTACACATACTTTGGGGGTAAAATGTAATATTTTGATAAATGTATATATGTATATTATTTAAATCAGGGTAAATATGTCTTCTCAAATATTTATCATTTCTTTATGGTGAAAACATTCAAAATCCTTCTAGCTTTTTGAAATATTAACTGTCATGATCTACAGTCACTCTATTGTGCAATTGCACACCAGAATTTCTTATTCCCATCTAATTATATATGAGCACCCATTAGTCAATCTTTCCTCGTCCTTCCCTCCCCTTGACTCTTCCCAGCCCTCAGTAACCATTATACTCTCAACTTCTATGAGATCAACTTTTCAGATTCTACATATAGGATGAGATCATACTATTCTTCCTTTTTGGTGTCAGCCTTTTTTCACTTAACATAATGATCTCTAATTCCATCCATGTTGTCACAAAGGGCAGGATTTCTTTCTTTTATGTGGCTGAATACAATTCTACTGTGTGTATGTCCTATATTTTCTTTATCTGTCCTGGTCGTTTAAGCATACATCAAGACCCCTGTTCTCCCTTGTCTAATTTGCTCAAGGCCCTCTTGCTTGCTTTCTCCATCTTGTCACCCATCCCCACTGGAGAGAACAGTGAGAGACAGGATCAGAGAATGGACTTGGCCTTTAGCAAAGCTGGAGATTTGAAGCCAGAAGAATAGTGTGTAGGTTCTGAGGAGCATTCACCTCCTGGAGGGCTCCATCTTTAGCCCCTATACAGTTTTCATCTTCAACACCCATCTTCTTAAATAAGGCTGCTTTCACTGAAGATGATGCTACTAGTGAGATCATGGTGGACAATTCTGGAACAAAGAGGAAGGAAGCAGTGAGGAGCAGACAAACAGAGGCAGAGACAGAGGGGAGTGCATGCTGCAGAGCAGGTGAGACTGAACCAACAGCAAGGGGCTGGAGACAAGGAGATGAACATTCCCCAGCATACAAAAGATGAAGAATGAGAAGGTATTTGACAAGAACTCTTAACCCAAACTGCAAATCACCAAATAACTCCAGAGTATATAATTCATTATTAGGCACTACTGTGTCATGTTTATTTCTGGGCTATCATTGAAGCAGTACATTGCATCTTGTTTCTTGTTTTTATATATAAGATAGAGTTTCAAGTTTATTGTCAAAATTCATGAAATCCACAACTTTGGATGTCATAGCTCTATTTTAACCACAGAAAACCACTCTTAATACCCTGAAAGGCTATTGCTTTTTTCAGATAACAAAATTTGGTTATCTTTTTTTGTTGTCTTTTACATTGTGTTTAAATCAAACATAATTTATTGAACATACTTTCCTAGAACAATTTGTTTAAACTACATTCATTTAAAATGTTAAACATGTTTTTTTTCTGCCTAAAACACAAATATAACTGCTAATACCTCTTTGGGCTGGGATTTAGCTCAGTGGGTAGAGCACTGCACTGCAGTCTCTGAGGCCCGGAGTTCAATTCCCAGCACCGCAAAAATGGGAGAAGGGCCTGGCAATCCACTCCCAAGGCAATCCCGAAGCACTCAGCCATTGAAAACCCTGTGAGGGTCGCTATGAGTCAGATACTGACTCAACGGCACCTAACAACAACAACAACAACAATACCTCTTTGTGATGGAACCCTATTTTATAATGTCACGTTGCTGACTGTGTTTTATACAAGTGACCATTAATGAATTATTTTCATCAAATATTTTGAATGAAACCCATTAGACTCTGGTCAAGGATTTAATTGTCATAATCAAACCAGCAGCACTTGGAGTTGGGCTTTATCTATAAGAATTTTTCTGGTTAAGCTTCCCCAGAGAATGTAAAGTTTTAAACAGAAAGCATCATATCATTCCATTTTATGGAATTTTAAAGTATGTTCACACATATTACTTCCTGTTGGAAGAATTTGCACATCTAAGCAAGTTATAGGTGGAGACAATCTATGAAATTTTAAGTGCTCATTGTAATAAAATTTCTCTTTGTGGATTTGAAGCTACAGACTTTTCTGAGCAAGTTCATAAAATGATTAATCATAAAGATTAGGTAAAATGAAGTTAAATTGATATGTCTTTAAGTGATTTCTTGTTTTGTAATTGTTGTTAGGTACTGCCAAGTCAGGTCCAAGTCATAGTGACCCTCATAGGGTTTTCAATGGCTGATTGTACTGGGATTATTTTTTTGGTAGTGGACTGCCACATCCTCCTCCCATTTTTATGGTGCTGGGGATTGAACCTGGGTCCTCAGAAAGTGTGAAGCAGCACTCCACCAACTGAGCTAAACCTTAGCCCTTATGTTGTGGTAGTACTTATATAAATAACTTTTCCACTGTTAAAAAATTTAAAAAGCTAATCCAACATATTTATTTGTATTTGCTTACTTAACCCTGTGGAGATTCTCACAGTTAGGGATACTGGAGAAATTTGTCCTCAGTGTAAGAAGAAACTGCAGTGGGAAACAACCACTTGCCCTGTTTTCTTGCTTTTCCATTGTGGTGTTTGTTAGGTGCCATCAAGTCGGTGTCTGTCTCATAGCAACCCTATGTACAACAGATGAAACACTATTATTAGTGCTTCTCTGCTATTCATGGGGTTTTCAATGGCTGATTGTTTTTTGGGAGTGGGTTGCTGGGTCCTTCTGCCAAGCCTACAGCACCTGGTGTTTCCAGGCGGTCTCCCATCGAAGTACTAATCAGGCCCGGCCCTGCTTAGCTAACGAGATCTGACAGGATTGGACACCACAGTGGTATGTATGTGGGTGCCTCTCCATTAGGGTATCCTATTTTTAACATAATTTTTTCAAAGTCTACATTTTTATTAGTCATTACCATAGAATAAAGATACAATGTATAGGCAATATTCAAAGGAAATCACATAAAAACATTTAGAAAAATGACATTTCTAATGTACATGTATATTTGAAATATGTGAATGTGCAAACACAGGTCATCATGTAGGAAAAAAATTGTCAAATAACTAATTCAATCAAGGCAAGAATTCCTGATAGAATATGACAATAAACCATAAATCAAGTCTTTGGGAGAGGAGTTCTTGGGATCTTATCAAATCACAGTTCATAAGTAGATGTCCTTTTTGTTTAACCACAGGACCAGCTTGTGCTTATAGAATTTGTAGACTTGAGAAAGTATTTCTGAATCCATGGTAGAGAGACATAGTTTCCTCTACAAGATAAACCATGTTCCATAAATCCAAGACACAAAAAGATACAGCATATATTGAACTCACTGGAAAATTGCTTGTACATTTCAGTATACAAATCCTTACCTTCCTTGTTATCCATGTATAACATTTGCATGAGCTATTCTCTTTTGTTTTATCTCTATTTTGAGACAGTATTTCTTCATAACAAACTAAATTACTTGAAATAAAGAAATGTGGAAGGGGTAGAAAAAGTCAATTTGCAGACAGGATAATTTCTCTTAGGTCTGTATTTTGTGGACGGCAGGATATTGACAACTAGTTACCTTTACCTCATTCAGCAAATTTAATTCCCAATTTCTGAGAAAATAATTATGTAATTCATAGAACCTTCAGTTAGAACGACTTTAACCTGAAAAATGCTCTTAAATGCAGCCATGTCATCCCACATGGGCAACCCTTACAACTTTTATTCATTTTCTAACAGCATGGCAGGATTATAACACATTTAATATTTTCAAAAATGTTAGAAAGAAGTTGATGTTTGGCTGGATACTATCTTTTGAAAAATGACCTAAGATTCATGAAGTTCAGCACATCCCCCTTTGCTCAAAGAGTGAACAGGAGAGCCATAAATATTTTGAGGCTAACCTTGGTTTGCATTTTGGAAATGCTTGAAAGACACTGCTGTCTGAAAAGTAAAATCTCTTCTGGTGTTTTGGGGAGGCCATAATTGAGGGCATTACTAATCTTCCTGTGGGAAGACATATTTACATCTTTAATAATGACTGTGCCTGCAGCTGTACCACTGTGGCATCCAACCCCATCAGATCTCAGAAGCAAAGCATGGTAGGGCCTTGTTAGTACTTGGACAGGAGACAGCCTGGGAACACCAGGTGCTGTAGGCTTGCAGAAGGACCCGGCAACCCACTCCCAGAAAACAATCAGCCATTGAAAACTATGAATAGCAGAGAAGCAGCAACAATACTGTTTTGCCTGTTGTACATAGAGTTACTATGAGTTGGATACCAGTTCGATGGCACCTAACAACAACAATAACAATAATGACTGTACATTAGTGTCACTTAACTTTGGAGATGGCCGGATTTGAGAGGAATTTGTAGTGGGTTGACAGAAATCTTTGAAACATTTGCACACTTGGTACAGAGAGTGAAGTTAGAAGTGCCAAATGAAGAAAATGAATTCTCTCTCGTTCCCAATAAATTCAGAAAAATATTCATTGTTTCATTGGCACAAGGTTTGCTGTTCTTTGTTGCCTAAAATTAAAGAATAATTTGCTTTGCTTTTGTAAAAAAGAACTGTAAACAAACTAAACCAAACTAAACAAACCCAGGTATTTCCAGCCTGGAACTCTCAAGATACATCAAGAAAGAAGATATCATGTGGATCCATGTGCAACAGTTTCTGTATAAGCACTATGATGCCGGCCATCTTTTACCCCAGTGAAAATCTGCCTTTTGCTTGTGATTATAGACTCCTATTGATTTCCAGTTTTCACCAAGCATGTTCAGATCCCTTTGTTCCCAGGTACTTGTGGATTCTTATCAGTCTTATAGTAAGGAAACAATACGGTAACATAATTGGCACAGTATAGCAATAAAAGATTTCTGTGTTACTTTCAATTTAGTTCATTATTGCAGTATCTTGATTATATTTGTTTTCATATGTATTTTAAATGATATCTAAAATACGTATGAAGATACATATCCATTTATAGTGTATAAGTATGAAGATGTGCATATACATGTTTAACACACTGATTTACTTGAAGTTTTCAAAGACTAGACTAAGTTTCTGTTTGTTTGTTTATTTTTGAGACAGGGTCTCCTTGTATAGTCCTGGCCTCTAAATCCCTAAATCCTGAGTGCGGGGATTGCAGACATACACCACTATGTCTGGTTTAGACTAAAATTTAATGAAGCCAGGGTTTGTGTATATTAAGAGAGAGAGAGAGGAAAAAAAAAAAAAAAAAACAAAAACCAAGAAAAAGCACTCCCCCTTCCAAAACCAAGCGAATACAAGCTAACCCAAAGCAAAGCAAAGCAAAACAAACCAAAACAAATCAATGTAGTATCCTAGAGTATCCTGAGAAGGTTGAGTTGTTTCATCTTACAATTTTACCTTGCTGTGACTTCCATCTCTAGAGTAATGATTGGTCCACAATTACCCTGCAGCTGCTGTCTCAAGAGCTACTTATGTGGTGGAATCCGCATTTGGCAAGTGTTTATTTTATGTAGTACAGTGCCACCCAAACAGTTCTGAGCACTTAGCAAAAGCCATCCAGGAAGCACACTTCACAAACTGTAGTGTGTAACATGCAATTACTTTCTTTTTATCATGAGATATCTGAGTAACACTTTTATTTGATCAAGAGAAAAGGCTTTCCACGAATTCTAATTTTTTCTGAAGGTTGTATATCCATGTTCTAAATCTTAAGGTACTAGTTAGTACAGATTGTGAGGTTTGATATGTGTTTAACTGTAGAGCCACAGTAAAAGTCAAAGTGATTTGTCAAAATTTGGAGGAAATGTAAATGTCTACATTTCAATTTGTTTCTGAAAAGAGTTAGGTACTAGTAATTGCTTTAGGGAGCTGACCAAGATGAAAAACAGTAAAAAAAAAAATTTAATTTCTTCTTTAATGAGATTGCTACAAAGTCACTGATTTTGAGTGGTGCCACCCCACACACTTTGTGCATTGTGCGGAAGCTCCATTACAGCACATGCTTTGATCCAGCTTCGGAGTGGCATGAACCAGGGTATGTGAAGACCATGGCAAATCTGCATAGTTTCTGGTCTTTCCTTTTATTTTGCTTTGCACAACTTTAGAAGGGAAAAATCTCTTATTAAAACAAATGTAGCAATACTATAATCTTGTAGTCTGGTGATTAAAGAGACAAAAAAAGAATCTGGGTTTCAAATGGGAGCACAAACAAAATTATTTATTTGTTTCTGCATATGTCCTTTATTTTTACTTTCAGATCATTCTACTGAGACTAGATTTCACTAGAGTCCCCAAGGTAATGGAGCTTGGTGACTAATCCACTGAGCCATACAAACCCCATCTGCTTACTCACTTTGACATTTTAATAATATCCCATTTGGACCTTTGTTTAATTTTGCTTTGCGTGCTACATCTTTGTTTTAACATTATAGCTGTAATAATTTATTATAATGAATACTATCAAATCTCAGTAATTAAAGCAGAAATTTTGTGTATTTCAGCTGTGTCTACTTTCAATGGGAAATGGACCCACAAAAATTTATCAGTGGACCATCAAATTGCCCTCTTCATTATGGTTCATTGTATATTTTACTTGAAATAAAGGGAAAAATATGTCATGTAAAAAAGTAGTACCCTAGTTTATTTCTGCCTTCGAGTTTTCCTGTAAGAAGTATTTTTCTTGGTAAATTCAGCAATAAAATACAGTACTAATATGATGGATTAGGATAGTTTCAAATACCATTGCTGATGACAGAAGTGATGTTAAACACTGACTTATTTTGTTTTACAAATATGTGATTTCTTTAAATGAAGATTGATTATGATTTAGTATTTATGTACATAAATCATACATATAGTGACAGACTTGTAACATGCTGTAAGTGTTGCCCTCTGGGACTTGATTGTATTCAGCATATGTCACAGTCAAAAGCTTATTAATTATTATTGATTAATTCATATACTCCTCATTCATATAAAGATATAAAGGGATATCACAGAGAGAATAATTAAGATTTAGACATACATTAGAAGATTCCCAAAATATTAGTTGAATTTTTGTAGAACATAAAATACACAAAAATCCTATAATTTAACCTAGACTTTGTTGAAGACACAGATGGTAAAGCAAGTGATAAATCATTTGCAGGATGTTAAGCTGCAAACAGAAAGTTAAGCATGATCCAGACTGTAAAGCAATGTAGGAGTGAAAGTGTGAAGAGACTTAAATAATGGAAGAGTAACATGCAACATATTTTCCCTTTTTTTCCCAAGTAGTCTCAGTTTCATAAGAATTTTTCAGTGAACTGTGCTCTAATAAAATAATGATCATAACTGAAATTTATAGAGTGATCTTCAAAATATAATATCCTTTTGTATACATTATCTCATTAATCTTCTTGGAAACACTATATGGTCGGTGTCCCTATGCTTCTACTTTGCAAATGTGACAAAAGAGGTTCAGAGAGGTTAAGTAGTTTTTGAAATGTCACTTGCTTAATAAGTAATGAAACATAATTACAATTTAAGCCTGTGCCCCATTCCTAGTTCTCTGAATTTCATCACTATTATGGGTTGGGCAACTCTGTACCCTGTTTCCACAAGATAGAGCTAATTTATTTATTTGAGTCATCTTTCTTTATTATTAACATATAGCAATTGTTGAAAATAACAGTTTTCACTATGATGTCTTCATACATGTATATAGTTTACTTTGGTCATATTCACTCCCCATCGACCTCTCTTTTTCCTTTCCTTCTCTGGCTGACCCTCCAGCCCCCAAGTAGTTCTCCTTCTAATTTCATGTCAGTTTTTAGAAACTTGGATTCTGCATAGGAGAAAAAGCATGCAATATTTGTCTGAGTCTGGCTTATTTCACTTAACATGATGATCTCTATCCATTTCCATCCATTTTCCTATGAATGGCACAATTTTGTTCTTTATGGCTAAATAAAACTCCATTATGTATATATACCATATTTTCTTTATCCATTCCTCTGTTAATGGACATCTAGGCTGGTTCCATACTTGGCTATTGTCACTAATGCTATAATAAGCATGGAAGTGGATATATCTCTGTTGAATGCTCACTTAGACTCCTTTTGGTATATGCCTAGAAGTGGTAGAGTTGGATCATATGGTAGTTCTGTTCTTAGTTTATTGAGGTGCCCCATATTGATTTCCATAGTACCTCTAATAATTTACATTCCCACCAGCAGTGTGCAAGTGTTCCTTTTTCTCCATATTCTCACCAACATTTGTTGTTGTATGTTTTCTTGACGCTCACCATTCTGAGTGGGGTGAGAAGAAATTTCAGTATAACCTTTATTCACATGTCCCTGATGGCTAAGGATGTTCACCTTTTTCTCATATATTTGTTGGCTATTTGCACTTGTTCTTTTGGGAACTGTGTTCAGTTCATTTGTCCAATTGTTTATTGCATGATTTGTTCTTTTATTTTTATTTTTATTTTGGAGCTCTTTATATATTCTGGAGATCAATACCTTGCTGGATGAATAGCCAGCAAAGATTTTTTTCCCATTCTATAGTCTATCTCTTCACTCTGGTAATTGTTTCCTTTGCTGTGCTGAATTATTTTTATTTCTTACAATCTCATTTGTCAATTTTTGCTCTTATTTTAGTTATCTTTACAATGCATACTAATGACTGTTGTGTTAGTGACTGTCCTGTGAGCTATATCAGTCACTTAGAAAGTACATAAATGAATTTTGGTATAAAAATGAGATAGAAATTTGAGATATTATTAAGATAACATGATCACTGGAGAGACAGCTCACCCATAAAATGGAAAAGGACATAGGCTTTGAAATTGCACAATCCAGGTTCAGATTTGAATTGTACATATACAGTTGAATTTGTGCAAGTTAAATAATCTCTGTGAGCTTTAGCATCATTATCTGTAAAATAGTTTGCTTTAAATGAGTAAGTACATATACAGTTACTGTCACATTAAAAGCACTCAATAAGAATTATCATTACTATTAATATAATTCAGACATTATATCAAAACATTATATTTGTTCAATCAAACTTTCAATGATATGATTTTAACAATTAAGTCATAAATAAAATATAAAATAATTGTTAAGAATTTACTGAATATTTAAAATACTTAAAGGGCTGGATACCATATTGATTTCTAGCATGGTAGCCTGGTTAAGGGCTGGGATTTAGCTCAGTTGGTAGAGCGCTGCGTTGCAGTCTCGGAGGTCCCGAGTTCAATTCCCAGCACCTGAAAAATGGGAGAAGGACTTGGCAATCCACTCCCTAGGCAATCCTGAAACAGTCAGCCATTGAAAACCCTATGAGGGTCGCTATGAGTTGGACACGACTTGACGGCACCTAACAACAACAGCCTGGTTAAACGTTCATGACTCATATCTAGAATTATATTTAAAGCAGAAGAATTTCCAATAATTTAAGGTCAGGAGTAAAATATGGCCAGTGGTAAAAAATAACATTGCATAGTATTTGAGAATAATGATGGCATATATCTGTATAGAAGTGAAGAAGTCAATTATATATAATATTATCAGCATATAAGTGATAAGTAAAATAGATATTGTTATTGTTGTTAGACGCCATGAAGTCCGTGTCTGACTCATAGCAACCCTATGTACAACAGATGAAACACTATTGTCAGTGTTTCTCTGCTATTCATAGGGTTTTCAATGACTGTTTTTTGGGAGGGGGTTGCTGGGTCCTTCTCCCAAGCCTACACCACCTGGTGTTCCTAGGTGGTCTCTCATCCAAGTACTAACCAGATCCGACCCTGCTTAGCTTCCCAGATTTGAGGGGATTGAATACCACAGTGGTATGGCTGCAGGCTACAAAAGATCTAAAAGGTGTCAATGTTTAATATTGATAGGCCATAACATAAGATTAGCCATTGAAAACTCTATTAATAGCAGAGAATCACTAACAATACTGTTTTGCCTGCTGTATTTAGGGTTGCTATGAGTCAAACACCAACTGCATGGCACCTAACAATAACAACAACATAGATCATACCAACAGTTGAACTGAAATAAACAAGAAAAGGCAAACAGCTATTAGAACCATAAAAGATACTTTATTTGTATGTATTTAATTTTGAAATTTAAGAATGGTCAATTGATAGGAAGTATCTTAGTTGGATGAAAGTTTTAGTTGTCTCATCAGAAGAATCCATATGGCAACTAATGATAAATTGTTCAATTTTATGAGGATGTTTTCACTAAATTTTATAAGGTGTAACTTCTGAATGGGCTGGGATTTAGCTCAGTTGGTAGAGTGCTGTGCTGCAGTGTCTGAGGTCCTGAGTTCAATTCCCAGCACTACAAAAATGGAAGAAGGGCCTGGCAATCCACTCCCAAGGCAATCCCAAAGCACTCAGCCATTGAAAACCCTATGAGGGTCGCTATGAGTTGGATACTGACTCGAGGGCACCTAACAGCAACAACAACAACTTCTGAATGACTAATCCTATATCTGGGTTGAACTGGGCCCATCAAATTGGAAGACCATCACATAGAAGGAATACAAAATCTACATTTTGAATCTAATAGGTAATAGCTGACTATGGTGATAGGGTATCTTCCTTACATTCTTACATTATTTTTTTCTTTGCATATTATATAGAAAAAATGGATAATTAAAATTATGGGAAAAATTTAAGAAATCAGGGGAGGTGAAATATTATTAGTCATAAGGAGGAAGGAGAGAGAAATCTATGAAGAAAACCCAAAGGAACAAGGTCAGAGAAAGAAAAATCTGTCTGACCCTAATGGTAAGAGCAAAGATAGCATCCTCAGAGACCATGGGGAAAGAACAAATGAGAAGTGAAAAGAGTTAAGGATCTAGAAATCTAACTCTGGAATCACAGTAGGGGAGCATATGTTGAATTCCATCAGTATATCTTTTTAAATGTAGCAAACTTAGTTGGCAAGTAGACTGGTAGAGATAAAAGAAATTCTCCAAAGTTCCAAAAGATGACAGAAATCTAACAAAATTTTGAAAATAAAATGTTGGGAATCTAGCTAAATGCAAGAACCAGTGGGATATTTGTCTTTTGCAGACATTCTTATAAGCTAAAAAGATATTGGATGATTTTTTAACTCAAAGCAAGGCTACTACTTATTTTGAGTCAAGGTTTCACTAAGTTGCACAAGCTGGGTCTGGCCCTGAACTCATGATCCTGTTGCCACAGCCTCCTGAGTTGCTGAGATCACATGCATGTGCCACAGTGCCTGTCTTGTTGCTTTGTCCTGAAGTCATTTGCTGAACCTGATAACCTTGAGCTTTGAACATGTGGCCCCTTGGGTATGGGCAATGGCCAGCTAAGCCTCAGGCTCACTTAGGTGGTGAGTCTATTAAGAGACCATTTTCTCATAAGGAGACTCTGAAAGCTACATCTTTAGTGTGATCAGAAGTAATTCCATGCCCTCCTGTAATCTCTGGAGACCAAATGGAAATCAGATCAAGGAGGAGAAGCAAAATTTCTTCTGAGAAGTTTCAACCACTATAGTGCTCAAATGGGTTGGTAGCTCACGTGAATGCTACAAAATACTTTGAAAATCTAAGGTATCCCTCTATACTTGGCATCAGAAAGTGCATATTACCTCTAGAAGAATGCACCTTCATCCTAAACCTTAAAGCATATCCACAGCAGTTTGGAAGTAAAAATAAGTATTTTATTTATTATAAAACTCATTAAGTACAGAAGGAAACATAGTACCACACAATATAAACTGAAACAATATAAACCAGAAACAGGTCCCAAAAGAGTTCAAATATTGTAATATAAAATAAATATGGGTATTGTGTTTAAAGAAGTAAAGGACAAATTTAGAAAATAACCCAGAAGATCTGGGCATGGTGGCGTACACCTATAATCCCAGCGACTCAGAAGGCAGAGTCAGGAGGATTACAAGTTCGAGAACACAGGCAGTCTGCATAATTTAGGAAGACCTTGTCTTGAAAAAATGTAAAAAAATGGGCTTAGGGGTGCAGCTCAGTGGTACAACACTTGCAAAACATGCAAGCTCAAGGCCTTGGGTTCAACCCCCAGTACTGAAAACAAGAGCAAAACCCAAACAAAACAAAAACACAAAACAAAACAAAAGACCCCACAGAAATTACAAGGATTGCCAATAATTTTTGTAAAGGATCAAATTGAACTTATAAATCGAAAACTATAACACTTTAAATCCCTCATGTTTATGGTTTAACATACCAAAAAAAGTGAATGAATGAGTGAATGAATAAATAAATAAATAAAATAGCTGGTGGTCTTGTGAAAACATGGATCCTGGTTTAGTGGACTTGAAGTAAGGTGTAAGAATTTTCATTTCTAACAAGCTCACAACTGATAGTAATGCTGTTGGTCTGAAGATCATGCTTTGAACAACACTAAATAGTGTTATGAATAAAAAAACTTCAATGGATGGGCTTGAAAGCAGTTTAAATTACATAAGAAAGACTATGGTAGAATAGGTCGGAAGAAATTATTCAGAAATATGAACAGATGGAAAGTATAGAAGAGAGAAAGAATCATGGAGAATAGAGTATGAGATGTGATAAAGTAGCTAAAGTAATGTTTGAAGAGAATGATGGCTAAGATACTTCAGACGTGATAAAAGATACAATTGATAGATTTGAGAAGTCAAATAAATCCCAAGTAGAACAAATTAGAAAAAAGAGAAGAAGAAGAAGAAAAAATGCAAATGAAACCAGTTTGGTTTCTTAGTAAAGTAATAGCTGGTGACTTTGTTTTTGAGGAATCTAACTACACAGTATAGCAGTCTGGGGATACTTCTCAGGGGTTGGCCCTAGACTCTTTCAACTGTAACTTTATATAGCGAGAGAGTTCAAGAATAGTGGAGGGCTTGAGGCAATGACTTTTGTCTTTTCATGAAAGAAAATGGGGAAAAGACATATGTGTTCCTTGAGTTGCCCAACACATAGCTGGGGTTGGAGACTGTCTTGCTATCAAGGGGGGCTGTGAGAGAATAGTCATTTGTTTCTGGAATCATACTGGAAATTAAGGGTAGAACCATATTCATTTACCATATTGGGATCAATCAGAATTTGGTGTGGCCATAATTTAGGGGAATTGCCTGGATATTTCTTAGGTGTTAGGGACTACCTGGAATGAACATTGTTTTTGTTGTTGTTAGGTGCCGTCGAGTCGGTATCTGATTCATAGCGACCCTCTGTACAACAGGGGAAACACTATTGTCAGTGCTTCTTTGCTGCTCATAGGGTTTTCAATGGCGGATTGATTCTTGGGAGGGGGTTGTCAGGTCCTTCTCCCAAGCCTACAACTTCTGGTGTTCCCAGGAGGTCTCCCACCCAGGTACTAACCAGGCCCGACCCGGCTTAGCTTCCGAGATCTGATGGGATCGCATGCCACAAGGCTATGGCTGCAGGCGGAATGAACATAGCAGATTGATATTCACACACATGGAAGGAGAATCCACTTATCTCAAATTTTCTGTACGGTCAAATGCTTGATCATATCAATGTATCTTTCCAAGGAAAGTGAATTTCTTTATTTCCTAGACATTTTAAATAACAGTTATCAAACATAGGTGCAATGGTTCACCATGCCTCTAATCCCAGCAATTTGGGAAGTGGAGACAGGAATATAGTGAGTTTGAAGCCAGAGGCAGCCTGTATGACTTAGCAACACCCTGTCTCAAGATAAAAAACAAAATATGGGCTGGAGATGCAACTGAGTGGTAGAGTACTTGAAAAATATGTGCAAGGACCTGAGTTCAACTTTCAAAACTAACAACAACAACAACAACAACAACAACAAAGGATTTTCTATTAACTGCCATTAGATGGGAAAATTACATTAATAGAAAATTGCATTCTCTGAGGCATTCCTATAAACCCAGATTTTTCCTTTAATTTGTCAGTACTTATCTGTCTCCTATCAAAGGACTAAAAAATTGTTTTAGTTATAAATAAATGAAAGCAACTGAAAACAGGAAGTTTTGTCGGCCCTCCATTAATTTCAACAAACTAATTTTATGTCAGAATAAAACCTATTTTGGTGATCTCATGGCATAATAAAAATATTAATTAGCTAGAACAGCATATATAGCTCGTCAAAATGCATCATTCATTCAATTCTTTCCTAAATAAAAATTTATTTATTATCAGAGACTTACTGCTTGCTAATATTCATAATTGCTGGGGATATAAATATGAGAGTAGATGTGTACATCTAGCTGTACTATTATAATTGAAACTAGTCTACATCTCTTACCATAAACAACTATAAAACTGGGCAAAATATAGGAGGTAACTCTTTTCAAGCATTGGGCACTAGTCAATACAACACAGTAATGCTGAGGACAAGGAAAACAAGAGATGAGCCTCGTATATTTCTAACTCTCTACAATCCCTGATCCTGGGGACCTTGATAATCTCAGCAGAGCACAGTGACTTCACTGAGCTGAGGAGACCAAGATCAAAGTTTGGGTCAGCTGAAATGGCACCAAAGGCTAGGGACTATGCAGAGAAGTGACAAAAATCTCTGTGAGAGATCCACCATGAATTTGTGGCTTAGGACTGGTTATATATATGTAGGGTTGAACAACCTCAAGGTCACTAGAGAGTGAAATAGAGGCACTAGACAGTGAGGACCTCTGGGAAGAGAGGTGCCTGGGAATATGGAATTTTGGCCTTGCCATGGTTGTTGTTGTTGTTGTTAGGTGCCGTCAAGTCAGTATCTGACTCATATGGCTGACTGTTTCGGGATTGCCTTGGGAGTGGATTTTCAGGTTCTTCTCCCATTTTTGCGGTTCTGGGAATTGAAGTCGGGACCTTAGAGACTGCAGCGCAGTGCTCTACCAACTGAGCTAAATCTCAGCCCTTGCCATGGTGGAGAGGTCCTTTAATACCTGGGTAACAACCTCCTATCCAGCTGAGATGCAGAAAAGCTACATTTTACAAGAAAGGTCAACAACCTAAAGTCAAGCCTACTGTAGACCTTCCCTACCAAGGGCTAAAACCATTATTCAACAAGATCTTCAGAGAAGAGAGAGTTTGGATGTTCAGTCCTGACAAGTTAAAGACACTTGTTCTTGTTAGGTGCCATTGAGTTGGGTCCAACTCATAGCAACCCTATGTACAGCAGAACAAAACACTCCCTGATTCTGTGCCAGGCACATGATCTTATTTCTGTTTAGGCCCATTGTTGCAAACATTGTGTCAGTCTATCTAGTTAAGGGTTTTCCTTTTTTTTTTTTTTTTAACCTGCCATTCTCCCAAACATGATGTCCTTCTTCAGGTATTGGTCCCTCCTGACTATACGTCCAATATATGTAAGAGGTAGTCTAGCCATCCTTGCTTCTAAGGAGCACTCTGGTTGTACTTCTTCTAGGACAGATCTGTTGGTTCTTTTGGCAGTCCATGGTATATTCAATATTGGTCTCCAGCACCATAATTCAAAAGCATCAATTCTTCTCCTGTCTCCCTTGTTCAATGTCCAGCTTTCACAATCATATGATGCTACTGAAAATGCCATGACATGAGTCAGGTGCACCTTACTCTTCAATGTGACATATTTACTTGTCAATACTTTAAAGAGATCTTTTGCCACAGCTTTTACCAAAGCAATGCATCTTTTGATTTCGTGACTGCTGCTTCGTGACTGCTGTTCCTTGTAGAAACAAGTAAAGCATAATCATGGACAATCTCAATCTTTTCTCCAATTATTGTGAAGTTACACACTGATCCAGGTGTAAGAATTTTTATTTTGTTGATGTTGAGTCACAATCCATACTGAAGGTTATGTTCTTTGATCTGCATCAGTAAGTGCTTCAAATCTTCTTCACTATCAGCAAGAAGAGCTGTGTTATCTGCATGACACAGGTTGTTAATGAGTCTTCCTCCAACCCTGATGCTGCGTTCTTCTTCACAAAGCCCAGCTTCTCTGATTCATTAATCCTTGCATGGATTCCAATAATAATGTATAAAACCAAGTCCCCCAGTACATAGTGATCAACGGGCAAAACTGCCAACACAAGAATCAATAACTTTCGGGAGAATATGATAGAATCGAGTACATACTGGCAACAATTTAATTTTAATAAAACATTGTTAAATACATAAACAGGAAATTCATAGTGATTCATAGTGCAGAAGCAAAGCAGTGGATAGAAATTAACTCTGAGATAGGCCAGGTATTAGGCACAGAAGACAAGGGTTTAAAGGTAAATCATGCAAGTTCTTACTTTTAAGGTCATTATAATTTAGTAAGAGAAGCAGATATGTTTTTTAAAATGCCATGAAGGGTGAAATGAGCAATACTAAGGCTTTGTAGTTGGTATATCTTGGGCTCCAAAAAACCATAATGATCAAATCTATGGGATATATTTAAAAAGTTCAGAAAAACTTGAAATGGGTCATAAAGGATAAGTAGGCATTTACAAGGCAGGAGAGGGGGAATAAAGGCAGTCCCTGCTGATAAACAGAAGGTGTGTATGTAAAGGCATGATGAATTGAAATAGGGGCTCTGCAAGCATAGTAGTGGTTAAGAACATGATCCCTCATCTGTAAAATAAAGATAATAATATTAATGCCCTCTCCTTTGGGTTGTTAGAAGGATTAATGTAGTAATCCAGGAATAGTGCTTGACCTGTGATAAGCACTCAGTAATGTTAGTTATTATCTTGGTGAAATTGCTTAGTGTATTTCAGGAGAAGCTGTGTACCTCCGTATAGCAGCAGTATACATAAAGGAAAAAGACTTAAAGCCTAGTATTGGGCCAAAGCTAAATGAAATAGAAGGTATGACTTTTCCTGGTAGAGTTGGTGCTCAATCAGCCAAGGGGAACGCAGCTTTTACACGTTCACTCTGGAGAGGCAAAACAAGAACAAAAAATGAATCAAGTACATTGTGTGAAGCCTACAGAAGTGACAACAGAGTGCAGTTATACTTTCCCAGCACAATAGTGTCAATTCCTCTCTATGTGAAAGGCTAATAGACAAAATCAGGGTCACTATCTAAACAGCTTAGAGTTCAGAGACATAGTTGCAAATTATGACTTCAGATGAGAAATAGGGTCAACATGGAGTAAAATTGCCAATTAGTGCAAAATAAACCAGATGAAATGTACCCTTGAGGATATAAGCTGAACGCTATGTTAAGAAATATAAGTATGATCTAGAAAATAATGTCTGATAAAAATTGAGGTGTAAATACTACTTAAACTCTCCTAGTGAGTAAAACAACACTGTATCTTCCATTGTAGGAAAGGTTTTTAGGTAATTACCTAAAATTACACATTGGTATTAATTTTCTGTTTTCACTTATTTCCTGTAATGCCAAGGCCAAAGAACCTTACTAACAGTAACAGCATTCAATTACAAGTGTTTCTGTTCCAAACATATATACACACTTTCCTCTATCCATCACAGCTTGATTGAATGCCAGGGTACTGCATCATGTCCCAAAACATTTGAAATTTGTCAAACAGGAGAGAAAATGAATCTGTGAGATATGGACACCCCTTAAAAATGACTTGTTCAAATTTAGAGACCATCAGGAGAAGGACCAGCATCTTTATCTGTGCCCCTACTCATTCATCAACTCCTCTCTGTGGTGTGAGGGATTAAAAAAAATAAGTAAATAAATGAAAGGAGTTCCAGCCTGTGGAACTTTTGGTCTTCAATTAACAACCACTGGTATAAGGTACAAATGAACCAGTTGTAATTGACGGGGAAGGTTCAATTGATGGCTCATAGTCAGAATACTTAAGAGTACATAAATATTGTAGATAAAAACAGCTGCATTTGTTATGTTAATTATGAAATAATAATCTTGAAAATAAAGCCATTTGGTGTTTTTATTCATGTTAAGGGGACAATTCTTTGCTGACAAGAACCATAATCTGTCTACCTATCTATGTATCTATATAGTTATCATGCGCAAATATGAGCAGAATCCCTAGGTTACATTTTTATCAGCCTAACACAAATATACTAGGAACAGTTAAATAGCAAAACCGTAGTCTCTGAAGGCAGGGAGTTTTTAAAATATGGCTACATAGGAAGTATTAGAGAATCAATGACTTTTGTTCTGTGAGAAAACAATCTCAGTTGGAATTCAACTTGTATGGTTTTCTCTACCCATCAAAAATCCAAGACTGGGTATAAAACCCTTTCCACTGCCACAATACTTTGAGAGACACAGGAAGAAGTGCAACACAGAAAGAAAGAGACGTAGCTATAAAGTTCAGGGCAGAATTTGAAACTATGTCAGACTTACTCAGAGCTCATACTCTTCCTCTGTGCTTCTCTCTGAGGATTATAGGCTATAGTCTAAAAACAGAAAGAGGTTGAATCTTTGCCCTTGGACATATTTCCTAACCTCTCTACCTTTCATTTTCTTCGTCTTTAAAATTCTAGTCCTACCGGACTCAGTGGTGCACGCCTGTAATCCCAGCAGCTCGGGAGGTAGAGGCAGGAGGATCCCAAGTTCGAGACCAGAGGCAGTCTGCGTAATCCTGTATCAAAAAAGTAAAGAAAATGGGCTGGGGGTGCAGCTCAGTGGTCCAGCACTTGCAAAGCATGCAGGAGTGAGGCCCTGGGTTCAACCTACAGTACCACAAAAAAAATAAATAAATAAAAAAATCTAGTCCTTAGATATGTAGTTGTACTTAATAAACATTTGTTGAATTAATGAATAAAGTGAATTATGAAATTGTGAGGATAAAAGAAATATCACTTCTTTTATATTTGTATAATGCTTTGAATATAGCAGGTGCCAAATTCCTGTTCCTTTCTAGTATCATTCCTCAGAAAAAGAAGCCACACATTATACATGTTTTGATTTATTATAGAATCTAGCATAGTCCTAGAACAATAAAATATATCTTTACTGGATATTTTTTAGTATTCATTTTGTTGTTGTTAGGTGCCATCAAGTCAGTGTCCAACTCACAGTGACCCTACGTACAACAGGCGAAACCCTATTGTCAGTGCTTCTCTGTTATTCATAGGGTTTTCAATGGCAGATTGATTTTTGGGAGTGGGTTGCCAGGTCCTTCTCCCAAGCCTACAGCACCTGGTGTTCCTAGGTGGTCTCCCATCTAAGTACTAACGAGGCTCAACCCTGCTTAGCTTCTAAGATCTGATGGAATCACATGTCACAGTGGTAGGCTGCAAGCAGTATTCATTTTATGTAACAGTAATTGGAACCTGGGAATGTATGTCAAGCTGACATGTACCAAGTATATGATAGTAAGTAACCAAGGCAAACAGTAGTAAGATCATGTGCTAGAAACTGTAGGCCTGCTTGTCATACCCGCAGACATGTTAGATTTGGTCCTGTACAGGACTTTTAAAAAATTGGTACCTACTGGAGGTCTTGAGAAGGGCATATGCGCTCTGTTCTACCACAATCCCCTTGATTTCCCACTATCTTACAACCTGTTTTTACTCTATAATTATGTGTTTTCTTCTAATTAAATTGGGTGGTAGACTATGGCAAGATTTGTTTCTTGAAATGGTTTTTTTAGAAAATAAAATTTGATCATCATGTATAATTTGAGAGGGAAATTTTATTAGGGAATTATTAAATCACAGAATTTGACTGCCACTTCTATAGAGCAAAGAGTGAAATGTGCTGTTCTCTGGTATGTATGCATTGTTCTCGACCTGTTAATTTATTGTATAATACTTGCTATCATCTTTTACCTTTATGCCACCTATAACCTCATGTGGTCTCAGAGGATACTTCATAGGTTTGAAATATCCTATGGGGTAATAATGTACCTCTCTTATCTATTGAACAATTTATGTACTTTTTGTTAGCTTATATAGTGTGTGTAAAAGAACAACCTAGTGTATTTGAGAGTACTTGAGGTATTAGCAGTTGTTTTGCATGTTGAAGGGCAAGAATGAAAATTTATTTATTGAAGGGATTATGAATGAATCAAAGGGCAAAAGAAAAAGAAGAATGAATATGTCGGAAATTGGCTTGGTTGGTGTTTTTTATGGCAAATTTATTCATATTGTTTTAGTGTCCCAAGCTTCCATCTACAGGTAGACATGGCATTATTTCCATATTATGCTTGTGGAAATTAAGACATACAGAGCCAAGAAATAGAGATAGCTAATAAACTATCCGTCGTCAGAAAAGAGGTTCCCAGTTTGGGAAAAAAAGGAGCTCTGAAGAGAAGATACTGTTGCAGTTTTATTAAGGCCAAAAACGGTCTTATGTGTTCTGAACTTATGGCTTTGTGATGGTTTGGGTATAAAATAGCCCCAAAGGCTTATGTGTTGAAGGCTTGGTTCCCTGTTGGAGGTGCTATTGAGAGGCGATTGGATCATGAAGATGCTAATCTTATTAATGGATTAGTCCATTAATAAGTTCATAGCTTAAAGGGCTTTTAGTGGGTAGGGCCTGGTTAGAGGAAGTAGGTCACTGGGGTCATGTCTGTGAAGAGTATACTTCTTGATTTGGGTTTTGTTTTTTAAATTTTTAATTTTTATTTACTTATTTATTTTTGAGACAGGTTCTCACTATGGAGCCCAGGATTGCTGTGAACTCTTGCTCTGGAGCTTGTGATCTTTCTGCCTCAGCCTCCTGAGTGCTAGGATTATAAGCATGTGCCACTGTGTTCCACTGAAGAGTATGTCTTGCCCTTGGTCCATTTCTGTCTCACTCTGCCCCTGTCCATCATGAAGTGAGCCACTTTGCACCTCCATATGCTCTCCACCATGATGTTCTGCTTCACCACAAACAGGCCTAGAAGCAACGGAGTCAAGTGGCCATGAACTGAACCCTTTGCAACCATGAGACAAAAAAACCTCTTCCTTCCCTTAAGTTGTTTCCCCAGGTGTTTTGTCACAGTGATGAAAAGTTAATTAAAACAGACTTGATGTGAGACATTCTCAAATAAGTTCCTTTTTCTTCATTTGCCTCATTTTATAAAAGCTTCCTTGACTATACAAAGCAAACCAAGAAATAAGCCCTGAAGGAAAAATTTATGATATCATAAAAATTATTTGGAAAATAATCATAAAACATTTTAAATGTTGGAAAAATATAGTGAATACATGAATAATCACATGTGTATCCACTATCCAGACATAACATATGGTAACATTTTGCCACATTTGCTTCAGTTCTTTTATTTAGGTAAAAAAAAATGCAGTTCTAATTGTAGCCTGTTTAAGCCCCACCTTGTCATCATTTTCCCCCTTATCTCTCCAGCAAATTAGATGTTTTCCTCTTCTTATTCCAAATATGTGCACTAATAATATAGAGAATTGTGCATGTTAGAAATCTTTCCTGTGTAATTGCCTTTTTCTTTAACATAATACTTTTTAGATTAAAAAAATGGCACATGGATCTAGGCCATTTGATGAATTACTGAACATTATACCATCATATGACTATGTCACAATTTATTTACCCATTCTTGTACTCCCCAGAGTTTTATGGCAATTATATTTTTAAAACAGTTCTAATGAGATATAATTCACATACCATACAATTCATGCATGTAAAATGTACAATTCATGGCTTTTAGTATATTTATAGAGCTGTGCGACTATCATTTTAATCAATTTTAGAATTTGTTCAAAACCCCAGAAAGAAATCCAAATTGCTTAGCTATAATCTCTCCCTCCCATCGCTAACCCTACAGAACCACTAGTCTCTACTGATTTGCCAATCAGTGTTACATAAACATCAGAATTGGTAAATTAAAATCCCTTCTAAAAATAAAGAGTTCTAGTCTTCTGAAAAATTATTTTTCATTAAGCAATAAATAAAAAAAAATAATAAAATAAGCAATAAAGATGTACAAAACCTAACAGAACAGCAACTAAAAATAGTATCCTTTGCACTTAGCTTCCACATATATGTGAAAACATGATATTTTTCTTTTTGAGACTGAATTGTTTCACTGAAGATGATGATCTACAAGTCCATCCATTTAGCTGAAAATGTCATAATTTCATTCTTCTTTAAGGCTCTGTAAATATTCATATATATATGTGCACATACACACATACATATACATATATATGTATATACGTATATATGTATATATGGACTGGGATTTAGCTCAGTGGGTAGAGTGCTGCGCTGCAGTCTCTGAGGCCCCAAGTTCAATTCCCAGCACCGTAAAAATGGGAGAGGGGCCTGGCAATCCACTCCCAAGGCAATCCCGAAGCACTCAGCCATTGAAAACCCTATGAGGGTCACTATGAGTTGGATACCGACTCGACGGCACCTAACGACAACAACAATAATGTATATATATTTCATATATATACACATATATCATATTTTTCTAATTTTTCTAATCATTCTTCTGTTAAGGGAAATTTAGGATGATTTTATAACTTTGATATTGTGAACAGTGCTACATAAACCCAGAAGTGCAATGTCTCCATGATATAAAAACTTATCTTCCTTAGGGCACATACCTAAAAGTGGAACCAAAGGATCAAACTGAAGTAGTTTAATTTTTAACTTTCCAAGTGATCTCCATACTGCTTTCCACAGTGGCTTTACTATTTTATAATCCCACCAGAGGTGTAAAAGAGTACCTTTTACCCTGCGTCCTTGTCAGGACTTGTTCTTTGTTTTGTTGATATTTGCCATTCTAACAGGAGTAAGATGATATTGGAATAGAGATTTGATTTGTATTTCTCTAATAGCTAAGGACTCCCACTTGCCTGTCAGTTGCTCCCTAGTAATGCCAAATGTATGTGTGTCTATATCTCTATCTATCTATCTATCTATCTATCTATCTATCTATCTATCTATCTAAAATCGCAGCTGCCCACATATCTCTCAATTTGCTGTGCTGTGGGGGCCAGCGTGTTGCTGTGATACTGAAAGCTATGTCACTGGTATTTCAGATACCAGCAGAGCCACCTGTAGTGGACAGGTTTCAGCTGAGCTTCCAGAGTAGGGAGAAGGACCTGACAGCCCACTCCCAAAGCAATTAGCCATTGAAAAGCCCAATGAATAGCTGTCAGAGAAATGCTGTCAGATACAGTGTCGGAAAATGAGTCCTAAACTGATAGAACATGCAATCAGGACACTCTGATAATTACTGTGATTGGAATGCACAACTTGGAAACAAAGAAGAATCGTTAATTAGAGAATATGGCCTTGGTGATAAAAATGGTGCTGGAGATTGCATTATGCAATTTTGTCACACCAATGACTATTTCATTTCAAATACATTTTTCATCAACATATACACATAGAATTCACCAGATGGAATACACAGGAACCAAATTGACTACATTTGGGGAAAGAGACAATGGAAAACCTCAATATCAGAAGTCAGAACAAGACCTGGTACTGATTGTGGATCAGCCCATAAACTGCTCATATGCAGGTTTAAACTGGAACTGAAGAAAATTAGAACAAGTGTATAAGAGTCAAGATATGACCGTGAGTATATCCCACCCGAGTTCAGAGACCACCTCAAGAATGAATTTGTTGTGTTAGACACTAGTGATTGAGGGTTAGATACATTGTGACATGACATCAAAGACATTATTCTTAGGGACAGAAAAATGTTACTTAAAATAAAGGAAAAAAAAAAGAAAAAAACAAATTATATGTCAAAAGAGACTCTGAAACTTGTCCTTGAATGTGAAGTAGCTAAAGTAAAAGGAAGATGTGATGAAGTCAAATAACTAAACAGAAGATTTCAAAGGGTAGCCCAAGAATATAAAATCAAATATTATGACACGTGTAAAGAGTTGGAGATAGAAAATCAAAAGGGAAGAACACACAATTTTCCTCAAGCTTAAAGAATTGAAGAAAAATTCAACCTTTGAGTGGCAATAGTGAAGGACTATATAGGGAAAATATTAAACAATGAAGGGAACATCCAAAGAACATGGGAGGAATACTCAGAATCATTATGCCAAAAGAATTGGTGGATGCTCAACCATTTCAAGAAGTTGCATATGATAAGAACCAATGGTACTGAAGGAAGAAGTAGAAGCTGCCTTGAAGGAATTGATGAAACACAAGGCTCCAGGAATTGGTGGAATTCCAATAGAGATGTTTCAACATAGAGATGAAGTTGACCAACTGATTGGAAGGGATCCATATTTGTGCCTAATCCAAACAATGAGGAACCCAATTGATTGTGGAAATAATTGAATGATATCATTAATATCTCACCTGTGTAAAATTTTGCTAAAGATCATTCAAAAACTACTGCAGCAGTATATTGACAGGAAACTCCCAGAAAATCAAACTGATTCAGAATAAGCACTGAACCAGGGACATCATTGCTAATGTCAGATGGATATTGCCCTACAGCACAGAATACCAGATAGATGTCTATCTATGTTTTCCTGACTATGCAAAGACATTTGACTATGTGGATCACAACAAATTATGGACAACATTGTGAAGAACGAAAATACTAGAACACTTAATTGTACTCATTAGGAATCTGTACATGGACCAGGAAGCAGTCCTTAGAATAAAAGAAAGAAACACTGCTTTGTTTAAAGCCAGGAAAAGTGTGGTAGAGCTGTATCCTTTCACCGTACCTCTTCAATCTCTGTGTTGAACAAATAATCCAAGAAGCTGGACTTTATGAAGAAGAATGTGGCATCATGATTGAAGAAAGACTCACTAACAATCTGCATTATGCAGATAACACAACTTTGCTGAAAATGAAGAGGATTTGAAACATTTACCAATGAAGATGAAAGAATACAGCATTCAGTATGGATTGCACCTCAATATTAAGACAGCAAAAATCTTTGCAACTGGGTCAGTAAACAATATCATAAATGGAGAAAAGATTAAGGTTGTTCAAGATTTTATGTTACTTGATCCTACAATCATGATCTATGGAAACAGCAATCAAGAAATCAAAGGATACATTGCATTGAAAAAAGCTGTTGCAAAAGACCTCTTTAAAGTGTTGAAAAGCAGAGATGTTACATTGAAGATGAAGGTGTGACTCAAGCTATAATATTTTCAGTGGCATGAAACACCTGTGAAAGCTAGACAATGAATAAGGAAGACAGGGGAAGAATTGATGCTTTTGAATTATGGCGCTGGAGACAAATATTGACTATACCAGAGACTGCCAAAAGATTTGTCCTAGAAGAGGTGCAACCAGAGTGCTCCTTGGAAGCAAGGATGGCTAGTCTACATCTTACAAATTTTGATTTTAAAGTTTTTCTAACAGAGACTTTAGGATCTTTTCAGTGTAATATCTGCAAAGAAAGATAATTTAACTTTTTCCTTCCCAAACTGTGTCCCTTTTCTTTCTTTTGCTTGCCTAATTCTTCTAGATAGGACTTCAATCACTATATTAAATAAGAGTGATAAGAGTGGATATCTTTGCCTCATTCCAAATTTAAGGGGGAATGCTTTCCATTTTTGCCTATTTAGTATAATACTGGCTTTCAGTTTGTCATATATAGTCTTGATGATGTTAAGAAATATTACTTCAATTCCTAATTTATTCAAGACTTGTGTCCTGAAGAGTTTTTGGACTTTGTCAAAGCTTTTTCTGAATCTATTGAATTGACCACATAGTTCTTGTCTTTAAGTCTATTGATGTGTTGTATCACATTTATTGATTTGTATATGCTGAACCAACTTTGCATTTGTGGGATAAAGCCCACTTAATTATGATGTACAATCTTTCTTGTATGTTACTGTATTCTGTTCCCAAGTATTTTGTTGAGAATTTTTGTGTCCATGGTCATCAAATAGAAATTGGTCTATAATTTTCTTTTTTGCTGAGTCTTTGTTTGGCTTCAGTATCAAACTAATACTGACTTCATAGAATGAATTTGGAAGAATTCCTTCCTTTTCTATTTTGTGAAATGGTTTAAGGTTAGTAGGAATTAATTCTCCTCTAAAGATTTGACAAATTTCTCCTGTAAACCTGTCTGGGCCTGGGATTTTGTTTTCTTCAGGAGGTTATTATTGCCTCAATTTTGCTACTTGGTATACTTAAACCATTTATAACATCAGGATTTGGCTTTGGTAAATCATAAATGTTGGAGAATTTATCAATTTCACCTACATTGTCCTTTTTTTTGGTTCTCTGAATGCAGGTTCTCAAAGTAGTTACTAATAATTCTCTTTACTTCATTGGGATCAATTGTACTCACCCCATTTTCATCTATAATTTTACAGTTTGGCCCTTCTTTTCTTTGGTTAAGTCAGTCAAAAGTTTATCAATCTTATTTATCTTTTCAAAGAACCAACTATGTTTCATTAATGTTTTGTAGTTTTTTTTTTTTTAAGTTTCCAATTCCTTAATTTCTTCCTTGCTATTTATTATTTCATTTTGTCCGCTTACTTTGGGATTATTTTGTTGCCAATTTTCTAATGCCTTAATGTGAGTCCATAAACTATGTATTTAGAACTTCTCTATTCTTTGAAGTAATTTCTATAAATTTTCCATGTAGAACTGCTTTTGCTGTAACCTAAATGTTCTGATATGTTGTATCTTTATTCTTCTTAGATTTAAGGAAATTTTTGACTTGTCCTCTGATTTCTTCTATTACATATTGGTCATTCAAAAGTGTGTTGTTTAATTTCCATGTGCTTTAAAAGTTAATGAAGTTTCTGTTGCAGTTAATTTCTAATGTTATTGCATTATGGTTCAGTAGGGAAGGAAGAATAATTCCCAATTTTTATATATATTCAGACAGGTTTTATGAACCAAAGTGTGGTCAGTTTTTGAGAAAGTACCATGTGGTACTGAGAAGTATGAATATTCTGCATCTGTTGGATAGAATATTCTGTAGATGTCAGTAAAGTCCAGTTGGTCTATGATGTTATTTAAATTAAGATTAGCATTGTTGATTTTTTTCTTTATATGCTCTGTCTTTGGCTGAAAGTGGGATATTAAAATGCTCCATAATGATAGTACGTGGACCTATAAATTCCATTAGGGCCAATAATATTTGTTTTAAAATGTTAGGTGCACTAATATTCAGTGCATAGACGCTTATTTTCTCAGTTGATTAAAATTTTATTAATAAGTAGTGGCCTTCTTTGTCACATTTAATTAATTCTGGAAAAAAGATAACTTTGCCAGATATCAATATAGAGACATCTGGTTTTTCAATAGTTTCCCACACTTGATAAGTTGTATTACATCTTCTACTTTTCAGTCTACATAGATCCTTATGGAGAAGATGGGCCTTTTGAAGGCAGTAAAATTGTTGAATATTCTTCCTTAACCCAGTTGGTCAATCTAGATCTTCTGAGAGAAGAATTCAAGTCATTAACATTTAGAGCTATACTTGAAAAGGAACTGTTGTTTGTACAAAATCGTTAGTTGTTTTTCCCACTGATTGAAGTGTAAGCTGATCTTCAAGTTCTCCCATTTTCCTATTAGGTGTTTTGTTCTGGCTAGTATTCTTATATGTGCGTCTGTCTTTCCTCTTCAGTATGCAGGAAACCTTTAACAATCTTTGGGAGTGCTGGTTTAGTAGTCACATATTGTTTATTTTTATCTTGGAAAGTCTTGACTTCTCTATCTAATTTAAATGATAATTTTGCCCGATAAGATATTCCAGGTTGAGAGTTATTTACATTTAAGGCCTGAAATATCTCACTCTATGATTTCCTAGCTTTCAAAGTTTCTGATGAAAGATCTGATGTAATTCTAATGGGTTTACCTTTATATGTAAGCTGACATTTCTCTCTCAAAGCCTTTAGAATAGTACCCTTGCTGTGTAATTTTAATAACCCAAATATCATATAATAAGGGGAGTTTCTTCTTTGATCAAGTCAATTTTGAGTTCTAAATGCCTCTACTGTTTGAATATTTATTTCTTTATTTAAGTTTGGGAAATTTTCTGATAAAAAAAGATTATCAAAGCCATTAGTTGTAATCTCAGCTCCTTCTTGAATGCCATGTAATCTGAAATTTTGATGCCAAATCTTATCCCATAAGTCCTGGATGTTGTGGTCAAATTGTTTCATATTTGTTGTTATTGTTAGTAGTAGTATCAAAATAAGTTGATGCTTTGATTTGGTCTTCCACCCCTATATACTATCTTCTACTTAATGCAATCTATTATGTTGCTACCCACTGTGATATTTATTTGGCTTATAGTCTATATCATTTTCAGGATTTCAGCTTGATGTTTTTTTAAGTTTCAATTTCTGTCTTAAATTTTTCTTCTTGATTAGAACCTTCTTGTCCAGAACCTTAATAGTTTCTTTAAGATCACTCATAACATTTATGAATAGGCTTTTAAACTCCTTGTCTGATAAATGAGGGATTTCTCACCCATTCTCTTCATATTTCATTTCCTGTGTGCCTCTTACTGAAAGCTTGGCACCTGTTATTATTGTTATAATTGTTATAACTGCTATAACTAATTGAGCAATAGAGGTTTTTGTATAGTACATGTGAAGACATGGGTCAGGATTCAAAACTTATTTATAGACAATCTGGTCTGGAGGGCTGGGGTGGGAGTTGTAAAAGCGTTTGGGTAGTGCTTCCACCTGACCCAGCCAGGGAAGTTAAATAATGTTATGTCCTAAAGTTATGTTGCCTCCTCTGAATCACCACTTTAGATTTCATCAAAAAGTAGGTGGACTCTTTCCCAATAATAATTGAACTCTTTTTATTGATTTTGGCTCTACAGACTCAGAGTATCTCATGGAGGCTGCCATCTTGCCAGGGAACTCCCTTTTGGCTACTATCAAAAATAAATTGCTAAAGTACCTTAGCATACCTCTTAATGTGTATGTACAGCAGTTCCTTAAAAGTGGCACTATTTGATCAGACAGTACATGTAGCTTCAGCTTTGCTTGATGTAGTTAAGTTGTTCTCTAATGGAGTTTTACTCCATGGAAGGATTCCTGCCACTCCACATTCTCTCCAACACTTGATGCTAACAGAATTTTAAATTTTGACAGTATTTCTGATATGTAATGACATCTCATTAAGGTTTTAGTTTGCATTTTTCTGAACATTGATAGGTTTTCATATTGTGATTTTATTAATTATTTGTTTTCTTTTATATAAACTTGCTTTTTGCATCTTTTACTCATTTATTTTTCTATAATGTTGTTACTGATTTGGAGGACTAATATTCTGGATTATATTCTAGAAAATATTTTTATATGTTAATATTTGAAAGAAAACACTTCACTAAGAGTCAGTATTCCGAAAAAATGGATACTTTATACTGTTTGGAGTTCTAGTTTTTTACTCTCATTTGGCATGGGACTGGATAAGGCTGCCAGTTTGATGATGGGATTTTTTTTTTATGGCATTTACTAAAGAAATTTTTAAAAATTCTCTTGTTATGATACAGAGAGTAGACTGTTGAAATTTCAGTTAATATTAATCTGTTGCAATTATAAGTTTAAATTTTGTTCAGTCTCTGATATGGGCCATGCTTCTCCAATGAAAAGAAAGCTTTGCTAAATGCAAAGTGTTAAAGGCAGCCCTGTGACCAAATTGCCCCCTGTGGTTGCACATGTCCTTCACTTCTAAGTGATTTCAGATTTTGTAGATTATGAATTAAAAATAGACTTATGTGCCTGTGATGGTTAATGTTAATGTGTCAACTTGACTGGGCTATAGTGCCCAGATATCTGCTCAAACATTATTCTGAATGTTTCTATGAATGTGTGTGTGTGTGTGTGTGTGTGTGTGTGTGTGTGTGTGTGTGTGTGTTGAATAAGATTAACATTTAAATCAGCTAATCTGAGTAAAGAAAATTACCTTCTGTAATGTGGTTGTACTTCAGCCAATCAGGTTAAGGCCTGACTAGAACAAAGATGGACTAACCCATGACCCCCAGAAAAGGGACTTTGGACTGGAACTGCAACATCAATCTCTTCCTAGAAACCTCAGCCTCCTAGCTTACCCTGCAGATATTGGACTTGCTGCCCTCTATAATGACATGAGCCAATATGTCTAAAAAAATCTCTTTTTATAGGTAATTCTAGTGGTTCTGTTTCTATGGAGAACCCTGACTCTTAAAATGCACTTATGGTATAGTTACTTAAGTAACAACACTCTCAGTATCAAAATATATCATGTACATATGATCCCTGGTTTATGATGATTTGACTACAATCTTTCAACTTTAGGGCATGTCAAAGCAATCCACATTCAGTAGAAATAGTACTTCAGCTTTGAATTTTGATCTTTTTCTGGGCTATGTATGTTCTATGGCATGCTTTTTCTTTCTTGATTCTGCGCAGCAGCAAAAAAGCCACAGATCTATGTCAGGCATGTGATCATGAGGGAAAACAACTAGTACTCCACAATGTACTGGGTTGCTGAACTGTGATGTTTGGTAGGTATATTAAATGCACTTTTGTCTTATGACGCTGTCAGTTTATTATGGATTTATTAGGACATAACTCCATGATAAGTCTAGGAGCATCTGTATTTCTCATCACAGCTGGCACATTGGCCTAAGACTACATTTATGTCTTCTACTTCTATTGGGAAATGAAGACCTTCCATAAATAAATGTCTATACTTATTACTAATTCAAAGCTATTATAGTCAGAAAGAGAGAAGATATTCCAAAAGTTTATTAGTACATGGATTTTACCCCTGTTTGCAAGCTACAATCTGAGTTAAGGAGTACTTGCATTTGAATTGAGGTTAACAAACAGGTATTACTTTACAATGTCAATTTCTGATTGTTGGTGATGGCACTATAAAGACTGAATTAAGAAAATTTGTGGCCATTTTTGGGTTGAGTGAGAAAATGGTTGCAATATTTATTTTAAGGAAGGTATCTGCTCTGTATTTGCCATCTCTGACATAGGCCTTAGGCCAGTGATGTAAAATAATTTTTTCTAGCTGACATAAGAGTCAGGGACAGGAGCACCAACACTGTAGTTAATAATTTGTGTTTGCTTAAGTATTCCTTTTGTAAATCTCCCTTGAGAAGAGTAAGACTTTATCAAGATCTTACTGTAGGTAAGATCTTTGTAAAATAACTTATCATTGAGCCACAACTAATAGAGGAAATAATTATTTTATCCTTGTTTGTTGGTAGGTGCTGTCAAGCCAAGTCTCATAGGAACCCTATGTAGAGCGGAAGGAAACACTCCCCAATTCTGTGCCTGGCACATGATCTTATTTCTGTTTAAGCCCATTGTTGCAGACACTGTGTCAATCCATCTGGTGGAGGGTTGTCCTTTTTTTCATTGACCTGCCACTCTCCCAAACATGATGTCTTTCTCCAGCGTTGGTCCCTCCTAACTACATGTCCAAAATATGTAAGACACAGTCTAGCCATCCTAGCTTCCAAGGGGCACTCTGGTTGCTCCTCCTCCTCCTCTTCCTCCTCCTCTTCTTCTTCTTCTTCTTCTTCTTCTTCTTCATCTTTTTCTTCTTCTTCTTTTACTGGAAAATTTTAATGTACCTCTTAATGTGATTCATTCTGACATGTTTTTCATTGTGACATTTCCATATATGCATTTTGTTGTACATTATTCATATAGGTTCTCCCTTACCTTCTTGTACACTTCCTTCCCCCTCCCCCTGTCAAAGACTTCTCTAACGTTTACTTGTCTTTTTATGTTAATATTTTTCTATATATCCTTGGGTTCCAGTTCTGTTTAAGACAGAAACTTTTTCTGTAGTGAACTTTCCTTTCACTTTATCAGAACTATTACATGCATTTTCTAGACCATCTATAATAATACCATTCTTAGCTTTTTTTCCTTTTATTATGACCTGACCTTTGTATAAGATTTTTTCCTTCTGATAATTTTGATTCAGCTCCCACATATGAGTGAGAACATGTGGTGTTTCTCTTTCTGAGCTTGTGTTCGTTCACTTAAAATAATTTTCTCCAATTCCATCCATTTTGCTCCAAATGGCCTTATTTCATTTTTTTTTGATCACTGAGTAGTATTCCATTGTGTAATGTACCATAGATTTTTACCCATTCTTCTGTTGAAGGGCACTTTTGTTGATTCCATATCCTTGGTATTGTGAAAAGTGCTCCATTGAACATGGAGATGCAGGTGTCTCGGTGGTATGATGATCCATCTCCCTTTGGGTAAATTCCCAATAGTTTTATAGCTGGGTCAGACGGTAGATCTAGTTTCAGTTTTTAAAGATAACTCCATATTGATTTCCACAGTGGTTGGACCAATTTACAGCTCCACCAACAATGTAAGGGTGTTCTCTTTTCTCCGCAACCTCGCCAGCATTTGTTGTTATTTGTTTTATTGATCTTGGCCATTCTTACTGGAAAAAAAGTTTTTTTTATTTTTTATTTTTTTTATTCTTACTGGAGGAAGGTGAAATCTCAGAGTTGTTTTAATTTGCATTTCCCTAATGGCTAGGGATGTTGAGCATCTTTTCATGTGTTTCATGGTTTTATGGGCCTCTTCATTTGAGAACTGTCTACTCAGTTCCTTTGCCCATTTGTGTATTGGGTTATTTGTCTTCTTGGGAGTTTTTTTCTTGAGTTCTTTATAAATTCTGGTAATTAGACCTTTGTCTGATGTACAGGATGCAAAGATTTTTTTACCCACTCAATGGGGGTTTCCTTGACTCTGTTAATTGTTTCTTTTGCTATTGTGGTTGTTGTTGTTGTTAGGTGCCGTCAAGTTGGTATCCAACTCATAGCGACCCTCATAGGATTTTCAATGGCTAACTGTTTCTAGATTGCCTTGGGAGTGGATTGCCAGGTCCTTCTCCCATTTTTGCGGTGCTGGGAATTGAACTCAGGACCTCAGAGACTGCAGTGCAGCGATCTACCAACTGAGCTAAATCCCTCTTTTGCTGTACAGAAACTTTTTAATTTCATGTAATCCCATTTATCTATTCTTGTTGCCATTTCTTGAGCAATTGGAGTCCTATTAAGGTAATACTCTCCTATGCCTATATGATGAAGTGTATTGCGTATCTTGTCTTCTATGAGTTTTAAAGTTTCTCGTTTTATGTTGAGATCTTTTATCCATTTTGAGTTAACTCTCACACATATTGAGAGATGTGGGTCAGTTTTCATTTTTCTGCATGCAGATGACCATGTTTCCCAGCAACATTTGTTGAAAAGGCTATCCTTCTTCCAGTTTACTTGCTTTGCTCCTTTGTCAAAAATAAGGTGGTTATAGGTGTGTTGAGGTATTTCTTGATCTTCTATTCTGTTCCAGATGTCTTCAGGCCTATTTTTGATCCAGTACCAAGCTGTTTTTGCTACCACTGCCCTATAGTATAGCTTGAAGTCAGGGATTGTGATTCCACCTGCATTAGTTTTGCAGCTTAAGAGTGTTTTGGCTATATATGGTCTTTTGCGGTTCCATATACATTTTTGTATCATTTTTTTCTATTTCTGTAAAGTCAGTCAGTGGAATTTTAATGGGCATTGCATTAAATCTATAGATTGCTTTTCATAGGATAACCATTTTTACTATATTAATTCTCCCTATCCAGGAACAGGGAAGGTCTTTCCATTTTTTAGTGTCCTCTGCTATTTCTTTCTTTAATATTTTGAAATTTTCCTTGTAGAGATTGGAAAGGTCTTTGGTTAGATTGATTCCAAGGTATTTAATTTTCTGGTGGGTTATTGTGAAAAGTATTTTTTAAAAAATTTTCTTCTCTTCCTGTTTGCAGCTGGTATAAAGAAGAGCTATTGACTTTTGTGTGTTGATTCTGTAACCTGCCACTTTGCTGAAGGAGTTGATTAGTTCTAGAAGTTTTCTGGTTGAGGTTTTGGGGTCTTTCAGTTATAGGATCATATCATCAGCAAATAAGGTTAATTTGACCTCTTCATTGCCAATATATATCCCTTTGATTTCCTTCTTTTGTCTGATTGCCCTGGCGAGGACTTCAATTACTATGTTAAATAGAATAAGAGAGAGGGGACATCCTTGCCTTGTTCCGGATCTAAGAGGAAATGGTTTCAGTTTTTCTCCATTTAATATAATGTTGGCTGTAGATTTGTCATAAATGGCTTTTATGAAATTAAGGTATTAGCCTGTTGCACTTTGTTGAAGGCCTTTTCAGCATCAATTGAGATGATCATGTGGTTTTTGTTTGCCATATGTAATCCATATGTTGGATTACATTAATTGATTTCCATATGTTGAACCAGCCTTGCATTTGTGGTATAAATCCCACTTGGTCATGGTGAATAATCTTTTTAATATGCTGCTGGATTCTGTTTGCCAGAATTTTATTAAGTATTTTTGCATCTAGATTCATAAGGGAGATGGGTCTATAATTCTCTATCTTAGATGAATCTTTCCCTGGTTTAGGTATCAGGGTGATGGTAGCTTCATAGAATGAATTTGGGAGTGTTCCCTCCTTTTCTATTTTTTGGAATAATTCAAGGAAGACAGGTATTATATCTTCTTTAAAAATTTGGTAAAATTCTGCTTTTTTTCTATTTCAGTATATATAATGGGCTTGTTTAGGTCAGTTATGTCTTCTGGTGTTAGCTTTGGTAAGTCATACATGCTAACAAATTTGTCCATTTCTTCTGCATTTTCACATTTCTGGGAATACAATCTCTCATAGTAATCCCTGATGATTTTCTGTATTTCATTGTAGTTGGTGGTTATGGACACATTTTCTTGCATAATCCATACTATGTTAGTTTTTTCCTTTTTCTTTTTGATGAGGTTGGCCAGAGGAGTGTCTATTTTATTATTCTTTTCAAAAAACCAGCTCTTAGTCTTATTAATTTTTTGAATTACCTCTTTGGATTCTAATTGAGATATTTTTCCCTTTATTTTTGTAATTTCTTTTTGGGTGCTTCTTTTAGGATTGATTTTTTTGTTGGATTCCTAGTGTCTTAAGATGTGTCATTAGGTCATTTACTTGGCTCTTCTTTATTGATGAAGGCACTTAATGCTATAAATTTCTGTCTTGAAACTGCCTTTGTTGTATCCCATATGTTTTGGTAGGATGTGTTTTCATCATCATTTAATTGCAGGAATTTTTTAAATTCCATTTTGATTTCATCAGCAATCCATTGGTCATTCAGCAGTGTATTATTCAGTCTCAATGAGTTTGTAAAGTTTCTGGAATTATTCTTGCTCTTGAGCTCCAATTTCATCCCATTATGGTCTGATAGGGAACGTGGGAAAATTTATACTTTTTTGTATTTGTTGAGGGAATTTTTATGGACTAGCATATGATCTATCTTAGAAAATGTTCCATGTTGAGCTGAGAAGAATGTATACTCCTCATCGTGTGGATGAAATATTCTGTATATATCTGTGATATCCAACTGATTTAGGGTGGAGATTAGATTCGATGTTTCTCTGTTGATTTTTCATTTTGATGACCTATCTCTTGACAAAAGTGGGGTATTGAAGTCTCCCATTATTATTGTTTCTGGTCCAATAAAGTTCTTTATATTCCATAAAGTTTGTCTTATAAAGCTAGGTGCCCCTATGTTTGAGGCATAAATATTTAGGAGCGTTATTGGTTCCTGATCGATTGTTCCTTTTATTAAAATGTAGGGTCCTTCTTTGTCTCTCCTAATTAGTTTTGGATTGAAATTTAATCTATCTGATATTAGAATTGCAATGCCTACTTTTTTTGTTCCCCACCTGCTTGCTATACTGCTTTCCAGCCCTTAATTCTCAGTTTATTATAGTCTTTGTGAGTTAGATGAGTTTCTTGAATACTACATATTGATGGTTTATGTTTTTTCATCCAATTAGCACTTCCTCTAGGACAGAGCTATTGGTTCCTTTGGCAGTCCATGGTATATTCAATATTTATCTCCAGCACAATTCAAAAGCATCAATTCTCCCTTGCTCAATGTCTAGCTTTCATAACCATATGATGTGACTAAAAATACCATGGCATGAGTCAGGCACACCTTTGTCTTCAATGTGATATCCTTACTTTTTGTTGGTGTCTGCTCTGGCCTGGCAAAAGACCACGGAGCTTTGCCTCAACACCAGTATGCTCGGGGACCCTCTAGGGCAGGCAAGAGCTAATCGGTGGCACCAAGATGACCTTGGGAGGCCTTCTTATATAAAACAAACAGGAAATTTATTAAGTTGCTCCTTTGCAGGACAGCCTAAAGCTTTCTAGCCAACAGCACAGGTTATTGCTGCTATGATGGAATAACAGCTTTGATTTTCTCACTGGCTGTGCAGATGGCCCGCCCAGATGTTGCCTCTCACTGGTCATCTTCTCCTCTCATATCCTCTCCAGAGTGGGGGGATTGAGAGCTCTTCTTGGCTTGCTCAGGTCTTCTTTCTTGACCCAGAGTCTTGCCTCTCCATGGCTTGATTGAAGGTGGAGACAATCAAAGCAGCGAAATCAGGTGCAGGGTGTAACAATCAGAGTTGAGGAGATCAGGAAGAAACAAACAGACATCTGAGGCAATCGGTGGTCTACTTACATACATTCTAGGTGGGGGTGTGAACCAGGGTACAACCATTCAGAGAGCAGCTTGTGCCAGGAGAAGCAGCTCTCCGGATGAGGGCTTGAAAAAGTGCACTTATGATTGGGGGGTTAGGTGCAGGCTGGACCAATCACTGAGCTTTCCTTAATAACAAATTGGATAGCTCTGGGTAGCCAATCGGCTGAAAAAGGCCACACCAGAGCTGGGCTATTTGGTTAAGGGTTAAGGGTAATCAGATGTGGCAGAAACAGGGCAGGATCTGGGGAGGGGCCAGATTTCAGCCCCAGCACCCTCCTGGTCCACCTCGGTGGTGTCCAGATAATTCCCTACAGCTTCTCAATACTCTAAAGACATCTTTTGTGACAGCTTTTCCCAAAGCAATGCATCTTTTCATTTCTTGACTGCTGCTTCCGTAGGTGTTGATTGTAGAATCAAGTAAAGAAAAATCATGGACAACTTCAATCTTTACTCCATTTATTATACAGCACCTGGTGTTCCCAGGTGGTCTCCCATCCAAGTAGCAACCAGGCCCAACCCTGCTTATCTTTCAAGATCTGACAGTATCAGATGCCACAGTGGTGTGGCTGAGTAGCATTATTTTATTAGATTCCATTTATTGGGAGGGAAGGACCCAGCAACCCACTCCCAAAAAATAATCAGCCATTGAAAATCCTATGAATAGCAAAGAAGCACTGACAATAGGGTTTTATCTGTTGTACATTGGGTTGTGATGAGTGGGACGCCATCTCCACAGCACCTAACAACAACATTATTACTATTATTATGACCCAGAAATAAATTTGCTATAAAATAAAAATTCCCAAATTCTTTTGTATTTCTCAATTATTTGTAATCTAATCAGGTACTTAATAATATATTACTTTATTGTGTTATCAAAGGTGCTCATGATTTCATGGTTTCATGAAGATTATAGCTACTTATGGGCCACAATTTAACCTTTTGCTTCTTGTATATCTTCTATAAGAGCTCAGTAAATAGTGGCCAGGCTAAACTACTTCTACGGGCCATGGAGTCTCAGTTCTTGAAGATTATGTAGCTTCAGTAAAAAAGGCCAGAGTGTTCTTGGCATTACCAAGAAGGGTATTAGAATGAAAATAGAAAGTATAATGTTACCCTTGAAGAAGATCATGTTCTGGTCACTACATTTCCAGAAAGCTATAACTAAACTGGAAAGGGCCCAGAGACAGGCAGATTTTGGTTGATATATGTGCTGGAATAGCTTCCCAGCAAGAGTGAATTAAAGTGACTAGCATTATGTCCTTGTTTAAAGATCTTTGCTACCAGACAAGCATTTATAACAAAGCACAGAGAATCAAGATGCTGATAAATGGAATACAGGGACACCAGCATGGTAGCGTTATTGAACTGGATCCCTGAGAGGATCTTAGGTCTGGCTGGCAAAGCTCCCTTGGTTCTGGTTGACACACGTAGCTTTATCCACAGACAGCTATCATTGAGCAATCTTGAGTGAATAACAGTATCACTTCTGCCACTAAAGATTCAGGCATGGAGTAATAGACTCTGTTCTCTAGAAAAGGACCTTTGGTTACTTCCAGAAAAACAGTTCCTTTACTTCAAATCTTTGTTGGCACAACCAGCTGCATTTAAAATTTTTCATTCAGATTCTTCTTTTAATCCATCTAGCTTGCCAAGCTGCCTGCAGCCATAGCCCTGTGGCATCCGATCCCATCGGATCTCAGAAGCTAAGCAGGGTCGGGCCTGGTTAGTACCTGGATGGGAGACCGCCTGGGAACACCAGAAGCTGTAGGCTTGGGAGAAGGACCTGGCAACCCCCTCCCAAGAATCAATCCGCCATTGAAAACCCTATGAGCAGCAGAGAGCACTGACAATAGTGTTTCCCCTGTTGTACAGAGGGTCGCTATGAGTTGGACACCGACTTGATGGCACCTAACAACAACAACAAGCTTGCCAAGCCAGGCTTAATATTCTCTCTCTCCCTCTCTTCCTTCCTTTCTTCCTCCCTCTCTCTCCTTTTCTTTTCTCTTCTCTTTTCTTTTCTCTTCTCTTCTCTTCTCTTCTCTTCTCTTCTCTTCTCTTCTCTTCCTTCCTTCCTTCCTTCCTTCCTTCCTTCCTTCCTTCCTTTCTTTCTTTCTTTCTTTCCTTCTTTCTTCTTTCTTTTTTCTTTCTTTATTTCTTTCCTTTTTCAGTGTTGAGGGAGTTAAACCCAGGGCCTTGCAAATGCTACTCAAGTGCTCTATCATTGAGCCACAACCCCAGCCTCACTTTCATTTTTATATTTTGAGACAGGATCTCTCTAAGTTGTGCAGGCTGCCTCTGTTGGGAAACTCATGAGGTTCCTTCCTCATTCTCCCTAGTTGTTGGGATTACACGTGTGTGCTACTGTGCCTGGCTAAACCAGGCTTAAGTCTGAAGCTTACCTACATCTACACTCAGTATCTCCTCATCTATTCTGCTTACTATGAGCAGGATCCAGGTCAATCACATCCAAGGCAATGCTCACTATTATTTTTGACACAAGGAATTCAACTATATCTTTCCTATAATATTGCCCCAGCCTTGGACTGCTCTGGTTTATCAATGTTTTTGGTCACTCAGCTTTGTGTTACATCCAAGGCAAAGAAATTGGCACTTTTTTTCACAATAAAGAAGGGAAACTATGTTATAGATGAGTCTACAAGATTGTGATTCATTCACCAAGTTTCTAAAGTTTAACAACTGGAGGAGTAGAATTTTCTGCACAGTAGAATTTTTTGTTTCATAAACATAGTAGGCCAGAGGAATATTATTTTCCCAGAGTTTATATGACAGAAATAAAGACAGCCCCCAAAGAGCCTGAATTTTGTTAAGGAATGACTGATCCCTTATTACACTAAAGGAAATTTATTGATATTCAGTGTTTATAACATTTGAAGATGATATTGAAAGGCAAACAAGTCTGTTCACTAAAAGCAGCTATTAGCATTAGACTATCAGGCTGAGAGGGCTGGGATTTAGCTCAGTTGGTAGAGCGCCGCTCTGCAGTCTCTGAGGTCCTGGGTTCAATTCCCAGTACTGCAAAAATGGGAGAAGGACGTGGCAATCCACTCCCAAGGCATTCCCGAAACAATCAGCCATTGAAAACCCTATAAGGGTCACTATGAGTCAGACATGACTCAACGGCACCTAACAACAACAACAACCAGGCTGAATACACAATTGCTTGAAATGAGGCTTTTTATTGCTGTTGTTATTGTCTGTATGTTCATTAGATTGTTGAAGTAATATTTTTTTCAGGTCTTTTCCATTTTTTATAAACTTATTCCAAAAGAACACAAGTTAGTTCTATCCCTTTATGGCTCCACTACAGTAATACTAGTTATGTTGTTGTTGTTGTTAGGTGCCGT
>VMDO01013199.1:0-59174 GCA_007922755.1 Pedetes capensis | reverse complement strand
CCCTGTGGCATCCGATCCCATCAGATCTCGGAAGCTAAGCAGGGTCGGGCCTGGTTAGTACCTGGATGGGAGACCGCCTGGGAACACCAGAAGCTGTAGGCTTGGGAGAAGGACCTGGCAACCCCCTCCCAAAAATCAATCTGCCACTGAAAACCCTATGAACAGCAGAGAAGCACTGACAATAGTGTTTCCCCTGTTGGACAGAGGGTTGCTATGAGTCGGATACCGACTGGAGGGCACCTAACAACAACAACAACAACAATGTTTTAATACCTACTGGTGGCCTCTCAGAGAACAGAACGGAGTAGGTGAGACCTGAGGAGAGGGGATAAGAAAAGAAACTGTTGCAGAGACCTTGATGCTTGGGGTAGAAATCATGAATTGCAGGACTACACTGGACATGACCCAGGCACCCTGACAGTCCTGTTTGGGAGGAGAGCCTGAGGTTGCTTGCCTGGTAGTCAGCCCGTTACTTCAGCCCAGGGATGCCGTGGAGGGGAACACTTGGATGCAATTGTAGAAGTCCAGAGAATCAGAGTTTGGTCTGATGACTGTCGCTGCTGTTTTCTGCTAGAAGAGAGGCTATGTGTTTCAGAAGAGAGCTGTGCAGCCCCTCTTTCCTTCTTCCTCCCATTTGAAATAATAGTGAAGCCTTTACAATGGCCTCTACTAACTCCTAGTTTTGCTTTATTTCTGGCTCGGTATACACGTTGGATGAAAACAGTGGCTCCTTGATTCACTTCCTCTGGAAAGCAGAGCCTGGGACCCACCAACCTTTGCTTCCTCCGCAACCCGTAGCACAGGGGCTAGATTTCAGCCGGGGCACGATAAGGAGATGATGTTGGCAAATGGATTCAAGGGCTGTTTTCAAACCCTTTCTGCAAAGAAGGTGCATGCGCACACTTATGTACATATACATGCACCCCCTCCGCCACCCCGCTATCTTCCAGGGTGGAATTCATCAGATCAGATGAGTCTCCACCCTGTAGCCTCCCCACCTTGGGTTCATAGCCAGGGAATGGAAAGATGAGCTGTGTGAGTTTTCTTTTGAGCCAAGTGCCTGGCTCTGTTGGAGGGAGGCACATCTGTCATGCCCAGCCTGGGGACTTTGGGATGGGCCTCTGGGGACTGCCTGCAAGTATCTTGAACCAACTTATTGCCTTTGAAAGGTGGTAGGAACCCGTCCAGCTGACCACGCAGGGGCAGAGTCTTTGTCTCCTGCACCTCTTTTCCCAGCGCTGGGCCTCTTTCTTGGCGCTGGCCTCTCCCCGTCAGGATCTGCATGTCTTACCTTGGGTGTGAGGTGGCAGTGGGGGAGAAGTGTCAGGTTTTTGTGGTGGAGAAAATCTGGCAGCCCTGAGTTTATTCCTGAATCAGCCATCTGCTGAGTGTGTTTTTCAGGATTATGATACATTTTTTGAGGAGAGGGGTGGGAAGGTGACAGAGTGCAGATTCCTTGTTAACCTCTTCCTTGCTGTTCCTGGGATTATCAGAGAGGGGACTTGGTATGTTGAGGTGGTGTGTGGCTTGGAGCTGACCCAGGCTCAGATGTGGCCCTGATACTTTTCATGACTCTGCCCTTTGGTCTGTGTCCATCTAAAATGAGGATAAGTGCCAGGTGTGGTGGCTGTGTTCCCCAAACATGAATGGGCACCCTATGCTTGCCGACTCCTAGTGACTTAGTACTGTCAGAGACACTAGAGTTGAATGCATTGTCTAGATTTCCCCTTACACTGTAGTCACATGAAACCCATCACTTAATGTCAAACAGCCAGGCTGGGGTGCCTATAATCCCAGCGACTCAGGAGGTGGAGGCAGGAGGATCACAGGTTCAAGGCCACAGGCAGCCTGCGTAACTTAGTGAGACTGTGTCTCAAGATATAAGATAAAAAATGAGTTTGGGGTGCGGCTCAGTGGTAAAGCACTTGCAAAGCATAAGTAAGCCCAGGGCTCAAACCCCAAGTTCTGCAAAATAAAATAAAATAAAATATGGATAAAATGCATGCTGCGTACTTGAGGATGCAATGACTCATCATACACGTGCAAGAGGTTGCAGAAGCTGCGGCGTGAGGTGCACCTGCCATCTGTTGATGATGGTGATATGGGGCCTGCAGAGCCGTATTAGACAAGGACAGGGCGCCCTGCTGCTAAGAGACATTTGTGAGAGATGTCATCAAAGCTTTTCCTCACAGCCCTGGTGGCAGGGGAGCTGGGATGCAGCTTCGGAAGCTGACCTTTGATTATGAATTAATTCAAGCTCACTGATTGCTGAAGGGGGCGTGGAGGGAAGAAGGAAGCCGGCACCTGCTGCGGTGGAGTAAGCATGGCTCCCTCCCCAAGCGCAGCACCCTGGCCTGGCCTCAGGGACTGCCAAGTGTCTTTTCTCGTAGGAAAAAGGGGGAGGGAGAGCATGACTTCAAGCTGAGCCCCACAAGGAAGACAACACAAGGTGGAGTCAAAGGGCCCAGCCTTCTTTTTCCCACCCCTTTGTGAGTATTTCAGATCCAGGAAGAGGAGGACCACCCTCCCACCCATCCTGGGCTGCCAGGACTGAGGGGACTCCTGGGATGTGGGACTTGCAGTGCCGAAACATGGTCAGTCCCAGGAAAACCATTACTGCAGGTCACCCTACCCCCAGCGTAATCATTTCCACAGAATTGGTTCATCTTGGCTTGTATGCTCAGCGGGTCCCTTCATTTACTGCAGAAGAAACAACCTTACCTCCTCTCTCCACCCCCTGATGAGGAAACCTTCCCTCCTCTTCAATTTCTGTTGTCAGTACTCAGGTTGGTATCAAGGAATGGGTGATAGATGAGTCATGCTCTTTGATTCAGTTAAGGTGATCTACATAGGTCGTTGGGAGACGGACCCGGCAACCCACTCCCAAAATCAATTCGCTATTGAAAACCCTATGAACAGCAGAGAAGCACTGACAATAGTGTTTCACCTGTTGTACGTAGGGTTGCTATGAGTCGGATACCGACTTGACGGCACCTGACAACAATAACAACACATAGGTTGTGGTGAGATGCATTGGAAGACACAAAGTCCACTATGTGCATAATTCATGTGAAATTGGTGAACTCAAAGGGTATTCACCAAGTTGTCTGAAAAGGAATCTAAAATACGAGGTAGAGTAGGTATGCTCTGATATATTTTGCCAGAGCTGTCCCTGGTGATGTGTGGCATCTAAGGGTTAACAAGCTTGACGTAAGCAGGTGTAAGCTGGTGTGTCTGTTATGGTGGAAAAGGCAGACTGATCTTCATTTGACTCTTTGTTCTTCCCCCTTGCTTTGTCACTTCAGGTAGATATTTCACTTCCCCCAGCCTTGGTTTTCTTGTCTGTGAAATGGATAACTTACTAACTCCTGGGTCGTTTCGAAGAATGAACACCACACCATTTATAACATGCTCGGCATGATCCCTGAACATAGTAGAGACTCAACCCCAATCTATCAGGAACCTTGAAGAGGCTTAGGAACTTTCACTTTCCTTATACAGACTTTTCTAACTCATCATGTTTTGTACTATTTTCTTCATGCAATAGAATGTACATGCAAGTTATGACACAATCTGAGTATTCAGAAACTTATCATCCAACCTGAGGTCCAGAGCATTCATTTCCTAGGTCTGCCATGACAGATTGCCACACACTGGGTAGCCCAAAGCAACAGGACTTTTCTTCTCTCTGTTCTAGAGGCTAGACATGCAAAATCAAGGTGTCACCAGAGCTGAGCTTTCTCCAGAGGCTCTGGAGGGCAGTGCCTCCTTGCATCTCCCAACTTCTGGAGGATCCTGGCATTCTTTAGCTTGTGGTAGCACAACTTCAATGTCTGCCTCTGGTTTCACACGCCTCTTTCCTGTGTCCGTGTCGCAAATCGCCCTCTCCTTTCTCTCAGAAAGACCCCAGTCATTGGATTTAGGGCTTACCCTAAATCCAGGATGATCTCACCTACAGATCCTTAATTATATCTGCAAAGGTTCTATTTCTAAATGTGATCCTGTTCACAGTGTTAGGGTTTAGGACTTGGATATGTCCTTCTTGAGTTTCACTATTAAACCCACTACGGGGAAGGATCCGGCAACCCACTCCCAAAAATCAATGCACCATTGAAAACCCTATGAATAGTAGAAAAGCACCGACAATAGTGTTTTGCCTGTTGTACGTAGGGTCACTATGAGTCAGATACCGACTTGATAGCACCTAACAACAACAACAAATTAAAACCACTATAACCACCATTCTGGTGTGTCTGCCCACGGCTCCTCTTGCCATGTTTTTTTCTGCCCTGTTTTTTTCATTCAAAATTACATTTCCTTTTTTATTTTTTATTTTTTTGTTTTATCTTTTGATTGTTTGAGATAGGGTCTCACCATGTATCCCAGGCTGGCCTGGAATATGTGATCTTCCTGGCTTGGCCTCCTGAATACTGGGAGTGTCCATTTGGGCCACCATGCCTGGTTCAAAATTACGTTTCCAAATCCATTCATGTTGGTATGTGTAGCGCTAGTTCATTCATACTCAATGCCCCTTGTGTCCTGGTGCCCCAATGTATATATTTATTCTCCTGAAAATGAACATTCAAGTTATTTTTACTTTGGAGCATTATAAACAACGTTTCTTCAGGGCTGCGATTTAGCTCAGTTGGTAGAGTGCCACTCTGCAGTCTTTGAGGTCCTGGGTTTGAATCCCAGCACCACAAAAATGGGAGGAGGATATGGCAATCCACTCCCAAGGCAATCCCAAAAAACCCAGCCATTGAAAACCCCATGAAGGTCGCTATGAATCAGACACAACTCCACGGTACCTAATAACAACAACAGATCTCCTAGTACTCGTGCACAACAGTTTCTTTGGAATATGTGACTGGGATTTAAATTGCTGGGCCACAGGTAATGGATGAAGAGCATCTTACACAAAAATATCAAATTGTTTTCCAAAGTGATTATATCAACTTGCATTCCCATAAGCCATAAGCCAAGTGCAAGATCTTTTCCATTCTCAAAGTCATTTTTTAGTCCAGGAGATGTAAACATTTCAGCATTTGTCTTCTCTGGGGTGGTGAGTCCTAGCTGATGAGACTGCATCTTCCCACGTGATTTTGCTCTGCAGCAGATGACTTCTGTTGAGTCCCTCTGTCCCTCTGAGAGAAAGCCCTGGAGCCTGCAGTCTCACCTGCTTCTGGCTGCACAGTCCGCCTGCTCTACAAATCCATCTTAATGGGTCATTAGAGGTGCCTGGAAACTGTAATTATGGTATAGCATTTCATGAGCTTACAATGGAAGGCTGTGTTTTCTAGACGCCCAAATCAAGTCTATTGTAGCATGATGCATCTCAGAAAGTTTGCATATGACATTATTAACAATGAGTATAAAAAGTTGCTTACCTTGAGCACAGAGGACCACTTACTCTGAAGTGAGCGGCGCAGACATTCCCAATCATTGGTTGAAATAATACATATCAAAACTAGCAGGAAGGCATGCCAGTGCCCCGTGAGTGTCAACGAATAATGGTGTGTTCTGGGGGCTTTCCTCTGCGGAGAGAGGGAGGACAAAGCATTATTTGTCCCAGCTAGATCACAGAGTCGTCACTACAGGTGAGGGAATATGAGCACAACTAAGGAGTCTAATAAATCCCCTTGATTGATGGGGAGGTTGAGGCCAACCATGAGACAGGGTGGGGTCCTGCTGTTGATGGGCTGCATCTTATTTTTCAAGGCTGCCAGTTGTCTTGGGATGGGATTTAGCTCAGTTGGTAGAGTGCTTAGTCTGCATTCTCTGAGGCACTGAGTTCGATCCCCAGCACTGCAAAAATTGGAGAAGGACCCGACAGCCCATTTCTGAAACAATCCTGAAACAATCAGCCATCGGAAACTATAAATAGCAGAGAAGCACTGACATAGTGCTGGGCATGGCGCAGTGTTGGAGAGTGTTTCCTTCTATTATACATAGGGTTGCTTTGAGTTGGACCCAAATTGACAGCACCTAACAGCAACATTTAGTTGTCTTAGGTTGCCTTTCCTGGAAGCAGAGCCTGCTTCCAGTGATTCTTGACCAAGTGGTTAATTGAATGAGAATTCCCAGGTAAAACAGGCAGGGACAGGGAAATCAATATGGAGAGGGGTGGAAGTTAGATAAAGATGTGGATCTGTTGAAGGGAAGCCTCCGCCTGATACCATAGGATGCTCTGGAGTGTGACAAGAACCTCAGGATTGTCCCAACTTGTACTCTTAGTAATTGGCCATTGGCTGCAGGCTGCCCCGAGGCAAGGGAGTAGCCGCTCATGCTTTCCTTGGCTCCAATGAGAATTTTGTTAGTGGTAACATTCTGGCTGCTGATGAGGTTATTGTTTGGGTTAGAGAATGGGGTGTGGTCATAGGATGGGGATTTACTTTGCGCAAGTTTTACCATCTCTGTCTCCCTCCCACTCCTGTCCTTCACACTAGCTCCATTAAAGTAGGGATTGTTGTTGTTGTTAGGTGCCGTCAAGTCGTGTTCGACTCATAGCGACCCTTATAGGGTTTTCAATGGCAGATTGTTTAGGGATTGCCTTGGGAGTGGGTTGCCATATCCTTCTCCCATTTTTGTGGTGGTGGAAATCAAACTCGGGACCTCAGAGACTGCAGCGCAGCGCTCTACCAACTGAGCTAAATCCGAGCCCTAGGATTTAGTAGGGAAGGCATTTTGTTAGTGTGAGTCTTGCTCTGAGGAAGGTGTCCCTTTCCAAGAGGGTCCCAGTGGGTGTGGGGATAGAGAAAGATGGCACATTGGTTTTCTTCCCTTCCTGGAGTTTTCAGCTCTGCCCCAGTTTTGCTCACAACACTGCTGGTACCATTTACTTTTTCCACCCAGGGGAACAGAGCTCAGTTCTTATGCCAAAGCACAAAGATCCCACATCGCCACACTCTTCCCGCCTGCTGCCAAGGGCACCTTAGCAGCCCCTGGCTGGGGCACCCTTGTTTGCAGAGAACTCACCCTGCATCTACAATGAAACTTTCCATTCCCGCTCTAGGCCAGTCCCTGGTGCCTATCAGAGCATTTCAGCTAATTTTATTAAGCCCCCATCACTCAGTGGCTGTGTTGATGCCTGGGAGAGCCTGGGATGTACCAGAGCAAATGCCACCCACCTTGCCACCCAGAAAACCCCCAAGAATGTACAGTTCTGATGTGTCGTGGGTACTGGGACACTTCTGTAACAGCAGCTGGAGTAACACAGTGCTGGGAGCATAGAAAAGGCCACACCTGGGAATGCTGTGTCCATAGGGAAGCAGAGGGTTAGGAAGAAAGGGCTTTAGACTTCATCTGGCTTCAACCTCAGGAGTCACCTGCAACCACTGATGTTCCAGATGCAAAATCCTATTGAGCATCTACTGAGGGTGATAGGGTGACTTATATGTGAATGGTCTTAGCAGCCTCTTCATAAAGCCTCAAACTTGAAACAACCCAAATATCCACCAACAGGTGATAGATACACAAATTGAGATCTATACATACAATGAAACACTATTCAGCAATAAGAGTGTGAACTGCTTATCTCTGTCTGTCTGTCTGTCTGTCTGTCTGTCTGTCTGTCTGTCTATCTATCTATCTATCTATCTATCTATCTATCTATCTATCATCTGGGGGAAGGACCTGGCAACCCACTCCCAAAAATCAATCCGCCATTGAAAATCCTATGAATAGCAGAGAAGCACTGACAACAGTGTTTCATCTGTTGTACATAGGGTCTCTATGAGTCAGATTCTGACTCGATGGCACTTACCACCACCACCACCACCAACAACAACATCTATCATCTATTATCTATCTATCATCTATTCTCTCTCTCCCTCTCTCTCTCACTGGATTGTAGAAAGATTATGTCAAGTAACAGAAACAAAGAACAAAACTTTAAACTCATAAAAAATTAGGTTCAGGTTTGGGTTCAATAGATTTAAAGAGTTTGGGTTCTGTCTGGATTTGAGTTTATAATTTTAATTCTATGTGTGGAAATGAATAAAATTTCTCCATTTTTTTCAATTTTGAAATAACTAAGGATATAAAAACAAAACAAAATATTAAAAGCTGAACTAGAATCCAATTTTTCACTGGGTTCAGGTTCAGGAAAAATACTTTTTAAATGTTTTAACCATAATGGGTTCAGGGTTCGGGTTCAGTCTGAAACCCTGCTCTCTATACCTAGAATTAAACCAGAACTGCTATCTTCTACATTTTAACATATTGAACCCACACCTTATGCTGACCCCAATTTTTCATGAGTTTGAAGCCCTATAAAAGGGTACATGTTATATAATTCCATTTATATGAAATTTTAGAACTGATGAAACTAAAGCGGTAGAAGTAAATCAGTCCACCTCTAGGGCCAGGAGAGGAAGAGAATTGAATGGAAGGGAACACAAGAGAATTTGGGGGCCCCTAGAAATGCTGTATACCTTGATAGGCACAGTGGTTAAACAGGTATATTCATTTAGCAATCCTCAACAAACTTACATTTCAAATGTATGCATTTATTGCTTGTAAACTGTACTTCAGTAGTTACTTTGATGAAATATATGGTTACTTTGGAGTGATGGAATTAAAGACAGTTTTTACTATGATCTTTTGTTTTTATGCTTCTCTATATTTTGAAATGCTCTATAGTAATCTCATCACTTTTTTTGATAGCCATTTTCATGGTAAAAATGTTCTCTCTATCCTGAGAGCCTCAGCTCAGATACTCTTTCCTTTGGAGGACTCAGCAGTGCCTCTGTTGGAAATAATTGATACCTCAGACATATAGTCAGGAGAAACCAATCCCTGGAAAAGGCATCATGTTTGGCAGAGTGGCAGGTCAGTGAAAAAAAAGGAAAACCCTCCACCAGATGGATTGACACAGTGTCTGCAACAATTGGCTTAAACATAAATAAGATCGTGTGTCTGGCACAGAATTGGGAAGTGTTTCGATCTGCTGTACATAGGGTCGCTATGAGTTGGACTCAACAGCACCTAACAACAACAATGTTCTAGATGCTCATTGCTTTTGTTGGTGCCATTGCTAAACCATTTGCTTTCTGTCTTTGTAGTATTACAACCTGTGTAGCTGGTTTCTTGCCCTGTGGTGTGCCCAGTAGTTGGAGGGTTGAGCCCAGCACAGAATCCCCAACACAGTAGGCAGCTAGTCATTGTTTGCCGAGTTAACTTGAAACTTGTCAGGCTATTTGGGAGGAATTTTCTTATACTGTTCAAGGCCTATCTCTCTCTATATATATAGACAGACAACATACAAATAGATGATAGATAGATAGATAGATAATGATGTTTGTTGTGGTTGAGTGCCGTCCAGTTGCATCTGACTCCTAGCGACCCTATGTACAACAGATGAAACACTACCCAACTCTGTGCCATGCCCAGCACTATGTCAGTGCTTCTCTGCTATTCATAGGACTTTCAATAGCTGATTGTTTCGGGAGCGGGCTGCTGCTCCTTCCCCCATTTTTGCAGTGCTGGGGATTGAACCCAGAGCCTCAGAGAGCACAGAGCAGCACTCTACCAACTGAGCTAGTCCCCAGTATGTACTCACAGTGACAGTGAAGGAGGTCCTACGGCCAGCAGTTGAGAGCTTGGCTTCAAGTTCAGTCTCAGCCAATTATTACCCATGTAACTTTTGCTGAGTCTCTCAAACTTTCCAAGCCTCAGTGTCCCTTTTGCAGAGAGGGGTCATAATCCCTTCCTGTTTGTTGTGCAGCCTGAGTATCACAGTGAGGATACACAGGGAGTGCTCACTCCGCATTGGCTGCTACTATAACCATCATCATCATAATGAATAACAATAACATAAATTGAGAGGACTGCCCAGGTACGAAAATACTTATTAAGAAATATACAAGTAAATGGAGTAGAGGTCTTCTTCCCTACGAAAGACTGCCAATTTGATGAGTGGGTATTTAAAAGCCAATCAGAAGTTAATTTTCTTCCACATTCCTGGTTTTTCAGAAAGTCAAAACCGTTTCCCACTGAAGCAGACGTTCTGAAATGAGTTTGGATTTGCCTGGCTCTATCCTTCATTCAGGTATCAGGTGGCAGCCAGAGCTCGGCCTGGAGGAGGCCGGCTTTCTCTCAGTGTTTGTTGGAGCCCGGCTGACACAGATCTGACAGAGGTTGTCAGATCTCTGAAGAACAATCGACTTTCTAAGCTGAACCCCTTCTCCAAGCCTCGTGGTGCTGCGTTACATTTGTAAATGGCAGCGCACTGCTAAGCACATCCCGCTGAATAGAAGTGTTTTGATGTTTTGTTTTTGGTTGGAGATTGAAGTCCAGTGTCTTGGGACCCAGTGACTTCGGCTGACCTTCCTGCTACATGGACAGGGCTAAATTTCAACCCCTGGAGGCTTCTGCACACAAAACCTCATGCCTCGCAAGAGCAGGTGCAAGGAAACCGGGTGGAAATCTGAAATCTTCACTGCCTCAGAGACCCGAGCTTGCTTCTGTCAAAGGAATTAGGTTTCACAAGCCCCTTTTTGAAAAAAAATGTAGAAAGCGTATCATTAGGGGAATCTGGACAGGGAAACTTATTAAAACTGCTGCCTATAGTAGAGAGAAAGCCATGATAGCAAAAGACATTCAAGGGCTAACATAAGAGTCTGTATTTTTCATAAATATTTTCACAAGTAAATTGCTCAGCCAGAGAGACTGGCTTCTAGACATAGATAACTTACACTTTAGGTCTTGCTGGTTATGGAAAACATACCTTTTTCCTCAAAATGTGCCTTCCAATTTTGAAATCAGGAGAGTCCTTTTACTTCAAATATTTTAGCTGAATAAAAAACAACTTAATAAAACCTGCAACTTTGCACTCTGACCATTTTTGACGGACTGCAGACGTTTCTAACTTTTCCAATCTTGATGTTTTACGCATACATAATTTTTGCATCATTTTGATCAATATGCATATGAAGTTTGCCATGTTTCCTCCTGGTATTTTAGTCAAGCTTTAGGTACTTATATAATCTTAATGACTGTTCTTAGTAGATCATTTTTTCATGATGCTATTCTGTTCCCCTGCTGACTTGCTCCTCTGAGTTTGAGTATTAGAGGTTCTTGTGATTGTTGATGTAAATGGGTTGTTTGCATGTTTATTAATGAGTTCTTCCTCTTCCTCCTCCTCCCCTTCTTCTTCCTCCTCCTCCTCTTCTTCTTCTTCCTCCTCCTCTTCCTTCTCCTTCTCCTCCTCCTCCTCCTCTTCTTCCTCCTCCTCCTCTTTCTCCTCTTCCTCCTCTTCTTCTTCTTTGTCCTTCTTCTCCTCCTCCTCTTCCTCCTCCTCCTCTTCTTCTCCTCTTCCTCCTCCTCCTCCTCCTTCTTCTTCCTCCTCCTCCTTTTCCTCCTTCTCCTCCTCCTCCTCCTCTTCTTCTCCTTCCTCCTCCTCCTCCTCTTCCCCCTCCTCCTCTTCCTCCTCCTTCCTCTCCTTCTTCTTCCTCTTCCTTCTCCTCTTCCTGCTCCTCCTCCTCCTCCTCCTCCTCCTCCTCCTCTTTCTTCTTGTTCACCTTTAGCTATATTTGAAGAGGTGGTTGTGGGAGACTGTTGTTTACAGGGGCTTCCCAGTCTTGCACCCCTCCCCCTCGCCCTTCCTTCAAAAGCGCCAGGCTCAGCACACACCTGCAAGGGTTCCCTCAGACTCTCCTCCGAGCTGTGGTAGCCCCTCTCATGTGTCACTGGCCTTATGCAGCCCATAATCACAAGAGACTCCTACTTTTGCTCTTCAGTCTTCTAGAATGGTTTTAAGAGCCCACATTGACTAAATTGTTTGGGTGTCACAGAATCTCTACCAAAACACAAAATAAAACAAAACAATGATGACAACAAAACACGCTGATCTCTGTTGTTGTTGTTGTTAGGTGATGTCAAGTCATGTCCAACTCATAGTGACCCCCATAGGATTTTCAAAGACTCATGGTTTTTCCAGATGTTTCAGGAGTTGGCTGCCATATCCTTCTCCCATTTTTGCAGTGCTGGGGAAGTTTTGTTAAATACCTATGCCCTGGGTGTCATGATATTTAAGTTTTATTATTATTTTCATTATTATTATTATTATTATTATTATTATCAGCAAGTGGTTGCCTACAGATGCCAGTGTTGCTGAGGTGGAAGTGCCTCATGGTGCAGGATCGAGTACCTTCTGTAGTGGGGTGATCCTTGGTACTGTTGCTGGAAGTGGGGTCTGACCGGAAGAGTGCAATTATGCCTACTATCATTTTCACAGGAAACAACCTTAGAACTCCATAAGCACCCCATGACTTAGCCCCTGACTCTTTGTTGTCACCTCTGCCACTTTCCCCTGCTTCACGGGGCTCCATTTGCCTCGGCCTCCTTACTCTTCCTGGAACCTATCAACCTCATTCCCTCTGCATGGAGTGCTTATCCCTCTGACCTTGTTCTTGTTGTTGTTAGGTGCTGTCGAGTCGTGTCTGACTCATAGCGACCCTCATAGGGTTTTCAAAAGCAGATTGTTTTCAGGATTGCCTTGGGGGTGGGTTGCCACATCCTTCTCCCATTTCTGCGGTGCTGGGAATCGAACTCGGGACCTCAGAGACTGCAGAGAGGCGCTCTACCAACTGAGCTAAATCCCAGCCTACACCTCTGACCTTAGTAATCCTGATTTTTATCACTCTGGTGTCAGTTCAGAGGTCTGAACTACTCTTCTGAGAGGCCTCTCCTGACCACCAGCAGAGGAGAAACTTCTAAAGCGCTTTCTACTCACTTTTTAGCAGATTTTCTTACTTAGAGCTGGGCAGGGCTTTTTTGTCTACTGATATTTCTTGTTTATCTATGTTGTTTGTTTGTTGACGGTCTCTCCCACCAGTTGATAAGCCCCATGAGAGCCAAAGTCCTGTTTGTCTTACTCTCCCAAATCCTAGAACAGAGCTAGGCACATAGTACACATAGTAGGCACTCAATAAGTATTTGTTGAATAGATGAATGGATCATTTAGTCCTTTCACCTAATGGTTGTGGAACAAAGGTGTTTAACAGGCATTACAAAGTGCTCCTAGGTAGAGACAGTGGAATTTACAAACTTGGAGTTAGGCACACAGTAGGTTCTTAAAAAATGCTGGTACTGCTCTGGCTGTCTTGCAGATCAGAGGCCCACCCAGGGGACCAGATTCATTCTCCTGGTTATTTCTTTGCCTTGCCTCTCTGCAAGGGGCAGCCATAGCTCCCTGAGGGATGCTGTGAGGATGGCTAGCACAGACTCCGCTGTGGACAAGAAGCACTCATTCTGTGTATTTATCCATTTGGCCAGTACTCACACAGTACAGCCTGCAGCCATACCACTGTGGCCTCTGATCCTATCAGATCTCAGATGCCAAGCAGGATTGGGCCTGGTTAGTACTTGGATGGGAGACTGCCTGCGAACACCAGGTGCTTAGAATAAGGACCTGGCAACCCACTCCCACAAAACAATCAGCCCTAGTAAACCCTATGAATAGCAGAGAAGCCCTGACAATAGTGTTTCATCTGTTGTATATAGGGTCGCTATGAGTCGGATACCAACTAGACGGCACCTAACAACAACAACGAGTCGAACACCAGCTGAGCGGCACCTAACAACATAGTCCTGTTAAGAAATTTGAGTCTGAGATTTTATCCTACTTTCAGGCTCACAAGGTAATCTGGCATAGTTTTGTGCTGGGCAGTTTTGTTTCAGAAGATAGGAGACCCCTGGGTTAGAAAGGAAAGATGGTTTATCACTTAGCAATGACAGCAACCAGCGTATTAGCATCTTTGTAACGATTCCCTAAATTGTAACCTCCACAGGATGACACAAAGCAGGCCAGATAACTCCTGCATACTTAGTGAGTTATGGGGAAGGGGCCCTGAGTTTAGAGACCTGATTGTTTTATACTAGATAGTCTGTCTGCCCTTTGCTATAGAGGAAGACAGCATCTCTATTTTTTAATTTAATTAATTAATGAATTAATTTTTGTGGTACTTGAGGGTTGAACCCAAGGCCTCACATATACTTTGCAAGTGCTCTACCATTGACCTACACCCCAGCCCATTTTTTAAAGTTTCTATTTAGATTCAGGGTCTCACTAAATTATGCAGGCCGCCTCTGGTCTCGAGCTTACAATCTCAGCTCCACTTCCTGAGTGGCTGGGATAACAAGCATGTGCCACTGTGCCTGCCTGACTCATCTCTGCCTTCTAAAGATGTGTGATACACAGATATCTCTGAAAAGATAGTCCAGATCAAAGAGCAGCCTTGTGGTTTGAATATACAATGTCCCCCGGGATTTGTATGTGACTGCTTGGTCCCCAGATGGTGCTGTTTTGGGAGCTAGGGAAATGTGGGGGAAGTGTGTCACTGGGGTGGGCCTTTGAAGGTTTTCCCTGCCTCCCTGGTTCTGGTCTGACTCGCTTTGATCCTGTCCACCCCAATGTGAAGAGTTCTCCTCTGCTATGCGCTCCTGCTGCTGTGGACTGAGACCCTCTGAAACCAGGAGCTAAAATAAATCTTTCCTCTCTTAAGTTGTCTCTGTCAGGTATTTTGGTCACAGCAACACAAAAGCTAACTAATACAGTCAGTCAGTGTTTGCACAAGGTGTACAAATGCTTGAGATCCATACATAACTGTCTCACAATGGGAAGCCCTGTAGGCCCTCAAATTTGTTGGATGAATGAATGAATCCCAGGTGTTGCGTGCAGCACTCAGTGGTTGAATAAACCATGATTTCTGTCATTCGAAATGCATGTTTTTCTTGCTGGGGAGTGAATTGGTAGGACAATACAGTGGTTAAGTGCTTGTGCCCTGAGCTCAGATGCCTCTATTTAAATCTTGTCTCATCACTTATTAGCTTTGCAGTCATGATCTTGGCTTCCTCAGCCCTAACGTGGAGATAAGAGGGCTATTGTGGTTATATAAATCAATGCAATTTAAAGTGCTTGGCTTGGTGCCTAATCCCTGGTAAGTATCCAAGTAAGTGTTAATTAGTAGGTTGAACTAAATGAAATTGCCATTTCTGTAGTTCAAATATCAGCCATTTAACGTGGCTTCACCAGCTCATACATTCACTATTCTTCATCTTTTGTTTGGTTACAAACCATGATGTAGAAATGAGTGTGACGTGGAAGTGTGCTCTGGGCCAGGTGAGGCCAGCCCGAAGGGGCAAGAAAGTATGTGAGAAAAAGAAATGGACTTGGGGCCAGATGTGGCTCTCAGCCCCACCTTCTCCTCTCATTAACCCTGTGACCTTGGGTGAGCCACTTAACCTCGGAGCCCCTTGCCTCATCTGTGCTACAGATACAATAATCCCTTCTACCTCACTGGACACCGTGAAGCTAATGTCACATGATGGATGTGAGATTGCTTTGTAAACTGGAAGGCACTGTACACAGGCACTCGCACTCAGTGTGAAGAATTACGGCAGGCAGCGAGATTTAAGTCTGGGCTTGAACCAGACCATCTCCAGGTATAACTAAATATCCCTCTTACATCCTCTAATCACAGCTTTACACTAGAAGTATAGCATTGGCCCCTAAACTCAAATTGCTGCATGAGAATCAAGTTACCCCAGTCAGGTTTGTATCAAAGGCCTCCAGCTTTCGGTACTGGAGGGACCATCTGGAGACCAAAGAAAGATCATCTCATTACAAAGGGTAATTGGCTTGCAGCTAAGTCAGTCAAGAGCTAACATTTATCAGCCTCCTTCAATGAGCCATGCCCAGGTTTTAGCTCTTTACCCCCAAACCACTGAAACTTTGGAAAAGCCTGGGGTATAGGTGGGCACCCTCATCTTCCATTTTACAGAGGAGGAGATTGAGGCAAAATGAAATTAACAACCAGGACCTGACAGAATTGGACTGGTCAGTCACACTGCCTGGGAAGCCCCAGTAAAAGCCAGAGGCACCCACCTTCGGTTTGCCCTATAAATGGGAGGCCCAAGAGCCAGCTCTCCAAGCAGCTGCAGATATTTAAACTGCGATTACACTTGCCAGTGGAAGTCCTCCTTTGCCCACACAGTCAGGGAAAGCCCAGTTTTGCCAAGGACTCGCAAGCTGTTGGAATCGTTCCACCCTTCCTTCTCTAGTAGGATAGCTGCTTACAAAGTGAGAGTTTTAGCTCTGACCGCCTCTCTTTTGTAGCCACCCTCTGTGGAAAGAAAATTAATGTTCAACTTGCTTACTTTTCCCATGTATTTTGAGCCTGTGCTTTCTCCAAAAAGATTTGACTTCCAGCAATTCCTGGAACTAAAGCATTGGAAAATGGCATGCACTTAGGAGATCCCAGGCAATTCCGGTCAAGTTTGGCTTCTATAACAGGGAGACAATGATACAGTGGCTTGAAGGACAAAGTTTATTTTTCATTCATGAAACAGTCCAAGAAGTGCTTTCCAGGCTCCCAGATGGCTCTGCTCCATGCATTCATTCAGGAATGCAGGTTTCTTCCGAGTTACTCCACCATTCCTAGTTTGTTGTTGTTGTTAGGTGCTGTCGAGTTGTGTCCGACTCATAGGGTTTTCAATGGCAGATTGTTTCGGGATTGCCTTGGGAGTGGGTTGCCACGTCCTTCTCCCATTCCTAGTTTAGTGCTTCATGAAATATATGTGGTAAAGGACACACTTTAAGTCTTCTACAGATCAAATGTTTCTAATAAAATATGTCAAAATGAATTGCTAAAAAATCCAAAAGTATACAAGATACAAGCCTAAAATGTTTTATTGGTAGTACCACAAACATTACTTAAATTGCTACAAACATTACTGAATGCACTTTCTTAATTTCTGTATTAGTGTCTCATGACTGATGTTGGAAGCCCTTTGAATGGCATTGCCTGAGGCTTTGTCATCATCCCCAAGCTGAGGCTGGGCTGCCACCATGTCCAAGTAACTATCTCACAGTGAAAAGGCGAATAGTGTGGAGGAGGCCCCACCTTATCCCGTGGTCATTTTTATATTTTAAGTCTGGCTTAAAGTTATACTGTATTGAGTGTATAATTTACATTACATAGAACTCATCCCTTTAAGATGTATAGTTGTGTGAGCATTGACAAAATAGGTAACAACCAGTTCAAGATATGGTGCCTTTCTGCCCCCTCCCAAAATTTTCTCATGCTCCATTTTGAATTAATCTTTTCCCTCCCTTGTCCCTGGAAGTCACCAATCAGATTTCTGTCTCTATAGCTTGTTGTTGTTGTTGTGTCTGACTCACAGCGACCCTCATAGGGTTTTTAACGGCTTATTATTTCGGATTGCCTTGGGAGTGGATTGCCAGGTCCTTCTCCCATTTTTGTGGTGCTGGGAATTGAACTCGGGACCTCAGAGACTGCAGAGCAGCGCCCCCCTCCCCATAGCTTAATATTTTCTAAAAAGCCTTTTGAATCTGTCTTTTTTTCCTCCTCACATAATACTGATGAGATTCATTCATTCTTGTATGTATCAATTGATTTTAATTGGATAGAAACAACCTCTTTATCCATTCTGTTAAGGGACAGCTGAGCTCAGCTGAGTGTGAATAAAGCTGATATAAATATTTGGGTCAAGGTCTTTGCACATACCTGTATTTTCTTTTCTCCCCACAATGTCTTTTTAATATCCTCATGCTCAATTTTGAGTCAGAGCAACTTTAATACTAGGTGCACAACACATTTTCTTGCTGCAAACTATTTTTCTTGATAAATTATGAAGCAGTGCAAGGACATATAGGTAAGGCTGTTATTAGTGAATGATGCTGCTAAATTCTACACAAATAGCACATAGTTTTTTTTTTTTTTTTTTTTTGTTTTTGTTTTTTTTTGTCATGGTATAAATTTGTTTCCAATTTAGTGACTGCTGCTATAGAATTGCCTGCAGCTGTAGCCCTGAGACATCTGATCCCGTCAGATCTCGGATGGGTTGGCCTGGTTAGTACCTGGATGGGAGGGTTGGGCCTGGTTAGTACCTGGATGGGAGACCGCCTGGGAACACCAGGTGCTGTAGGCTTGGGAGAAGGACCTGGCAACCCCCTCCCAAAAATCAATCTGCCATTGAAAACCCTATGAACAGTGGAGAAGCACTGACAATAGTGTTTCCCCTGTTGTACAGAGGGTCGCTATGAGTCGGATACCGACTCGATGGCACCTAACAACAACAACAACAACAGCTATAGAATTAGATAGCAACAATGCCAACATTGTTAGGTTTGTTTGTTTTCCAACTATGATTTAGTTGCAACTGAGATTCCTGACTTTTAATGCATCAGCAGCAAGATCCAAGTTCCTTCATTTGTATAGTAGCATCTAAGCCTCAAGGTATTAAATAACCAGCATAAGATATCTTACTTCAGATCACAGCATTGGGCAGAACTGAAAGAAAGGAAAGGAAGTTGTGATACATGTTGAAGGGATTATGGGTAATTGAAAGAAGACATCAAGAGAAAACAAAACGCCCTACGAAGTCTTCATAGTCTCTGACCAATCCTCCATCACAACCACCATAATCTAACAGATTGGCACTCATGGTGGCCTTTACTGATCCACCTATGAACTCTGCCTTTCTTCGTTTTGGCTTTGCTTTTCTTGCTTATATTTTCCCTGCAAAGCACAGTCAAGGAATTGGCAATCGAGTTATCAATTTCCAATGAAATACACACATCTTAAACTAAGCCTTCCAAAAACACCCTGACATACTATAATGATTTTCATGTTGTGTAATTTCGTCTTTCAGAAATTTTCCAAGTTTTGTGAAATCATCTATGGAAGATAGGTTCATATCATTTATTGCATAACTGTATAATTAATATCAAAAAATTTCTTTTGCTAATTCAGAGTGCTTACTCTCCTTGTAATTCCTTTAGCTGCAGTTTAATTGTTCTTCCTGTGCGTGCACTTCAGCTTCTTCTGATCTCTTTTTAACATTTCTTCTTATCCTTCTCTTTTATCTTCTTTGCTATTTGTTTCTTTTTTGACATTTTTATTTCTAGTTTTACTCCTGCCTGCTCCCCCGCCCCGCCCCGTTCCTGCTGTGTTGTCATCATTGTTATCCGTGACATCTGGGTCCTTGTCCTCATCCTCTCCTTCTCACCGGTAGCTAGAGCCTATGCAGCAGCCCCCCACCATTTGCATCAGGTTTTCCAGGGAGGAAGGACGCATCGGAGTCCCAGGAGTCACCGTCCCCTGACGCTGCAGCCAACCAGCTAGCTGGGAGAGCGCGCAACACGCAATCACGTGCGAAGAGAGCTGCGAAGAGCCGCAACCCGCTCCAGCCGCTTGACTCTACTCTCCTTGGGCGCTCGGGGCAGGGGGGGACCTGGCTGAGGCCCCGCCCCCTCTCTGAAGGAGCGTTTCCATTTCTCTTGTGGCTGTGCCTAGGTGTAGTGTCGATGCACCACATGGTAAATGTATGTTTATCCTCATAAGAAACTGCCAGCCTGTTCCAAAGTGATTGTACCGTTTGGAACTTCCACCAGCGATGTCTGAGTCGAGTTGCTCTGCCACCGGGGCAGCTGTTGCTATTGTAAGTTGTTTTAATTTTAGGCATTCTAAGGATGGTGGAGTCATGGTATCTCATTTTCCTCTTAACTCACATTTCCTTAGAGTCTCTTGTTGAGAATCTGATCATGTGCTCTTTTGCCATCTGTCAGGTAAGAAGCTGAAAACCCTTAAACTCAGACCTTTATTGGGAGAAGCTGCAGGGGCTGTGTTTAGCAAAGGAGAGAGCAGAGTCCCCCCTCCCCCAAAGGGGAGAGGATTTTTGACGAGCTTTAGGTGGGACAGGGGATGGATGATTGACATGTTCCATTGGAATCAGTACAAAGCGTGTGCCTGAAGGGTTCTGATAGGCTGGAAGAAGAAAGAGGAAGATTTCAAGACACGTTTTGGTGGGCTTTTTTGGCGGGCTTTTTGTGGACTGGGGGATAGTGGGTAGAAGAAGGCACCCCCTTATGGGGGGGTTCCTTTTGTAACAGGTCCTGCCTAACACCAACTTTATCTCTTATTTGGTGGATGGTTGATTATTACTATTTTATTATTATTTTGGCGGATTTAAGGTATTTTTCTTACTGAGTTATGAGAGTTCTTTGTTGTGGGTACCATTGCTTTATTGTGTTTTTCTCTTATTATTACCTTAAGTGCATCATGGGATTACAGTTCCTTGACCAGTGGGCTGTTACCACCTTGTACTTTTATTGGGGTACCAGAGGATATTTCTTTGACCCCTTCAGCTTTGGTGCCCCTTTCCAAGCCTAAGAGGGACATCCCTAGGCTGCTGCCCCTCCTCAATCGTTAATTACTCAATGCTAGCTTCATTAAAGGGTCCCAGCCTCAGTCTTTGGCAAGCCTTATGTATCTTGGCTTCTTTACTGGGAAATTCCAGCCTCTCATCCCCCTAGCAGCCAAACTTGGCCTTGTATCTGTGGTCATTCTTGGGAAAGAGTTTCCCATTTCTCCCCTGCAGTAGCACTCCCCTGTCTTGTATTGGTATAGGATCCTGGCCCTTGCTCTGGTACTAGGATGTTTCCTTCTCCTCCAGTAGCAGTTGGTTTTGGTTTTTTACCTTGTGGGAAGAAGCTTTTTCTTTTCTTTCTTTTTTTTCACATGCACTACAAACACTTTATTCAGTAGTTGCCGGTCATCCTGTAAGGCCAAGTGGTTGATATCCAGGACCTAGCAGCAGCAGGTTCAGCGAAGCCTCTGAGCTTCTTGCTCTGACTCCAATAGGGTTAGCATGGGACCCTAGTGCACGGGACCTTTCATGTTGTGGAAGATGGAGCGACTGTTTTTGTTAGGTGCTGTGGAGCCATGTCCAACTCATAGCTACCCTTTTAGAGTTTTCAATGGCTGATTGTTTCGGGATTGCCTTAGGAGTGGATTCCCACATCCTTCTCCCATTTGGGGGATGCTGAGAATCAAACGTAGGACCTCAGAGACTGCAGAGTGGTGCTCTACCAACTGAACTAAATCCCAGCCCCAAAGGAGAGACTTGTGTCCATAAATTCCATGCACTCCTGTGTGCACTGTCCCTGGGAGCTGGTCCTGCCCAGCACTTTGGCAATCCTGGCCAGCTTGATAGGCTAGACACAAGTTGTGTCTATGATGATGGCCCAGTGGCGATCTGGAGAAGAGGTGGAGGAAGCTATTTCTAAGGGATTCTATAGGGGATGACATGACATGACAGAGACAGGTGCTGTCTGAGAGTAGACCCCATCATTAAAACCACAGGCTGCAAGGATGAGGTAGCTGAGATGAGATTCTCTGAAGAAAAGTTAATTAGACTAAATCCTCGAATTGTATGAAAAGTGAGTTTTTCCTAGCCAAGGTCAAGCCACCTGCAGACTGCCCCAAAACACCTTTTATTAATGCCAGAAGCCTATTACTTAGCAATAAACCCTCTCTCATTGCCTGTTCACTGCCCTCTTGCAATGTACTAATAAACTTTTCCTTTTCTACTCTATTCTGAGCTATGGTAAATTCTTTTACCATCTATGACCCCAGCCACACACCCACCTATGACACCTTCTACCAACAACAGGTGAGTTGTGTTTCCATTTCTCTCCAGAAACAACAGACGCTTGCTTGTGTTTTAGGGATGATAATTCCCTTCCTCAGTAGCCTAGGCTTTTGCTTTAAGGATAGAAGTGTTTGGAAAAGTGGGTGGGACTAATACCTATTTGTAGACATCAATTACTTCCTGAACACCTTTGGCTCCAGAATCTCTTCCAGCCCCCTACCCTGGCCTTGTCTTTCTGGGGAGCATTTGGTAGAAGCCCATGGATAAGAGCTTGCAAGTAGGTGTGAACTCCTCTATTCCAAACTGACGCTTTAGTCTGCACTTGGCTTTTAAGATCTTATTAAAATTTTAGCTGATTTCTTTTCACCTACTTGACTCAAGGTGAAACAGCTGGCATGTCCTGTGTCTCCTTACAAAGGCTTTCCTTGTACTTTAATTACCTTGTGGCTTGAGCTCTCGATTTGTTTAAGAAAAGTTATGATTTTGTAAATTATGTGGTTTTCATTTTAATGGCAGGAATGATGTTCTGTGTAGCTTTCTACATTTTGCACAAAGCTGCAAATTTCCACCATTGCCAAAGTCCTAGTCTCAGAAGTGGCTCACAACATTTCTACTCATGATCTAGTGAAAAGAGCCTGGTCACATGGCCATGCCCAACTGCAAAGGATTCTGGGAATGTAGTCATGTCATATGCCCAGGAAGAAAGGAAGAATGAATTGTAGTAAATAACCAGCTCCAAATAAATGAAATCTAAAATAATCCTGGGCTTGGGGCAACTGAAAATCAGTATAAAACAGCAATGCTTATTGGTCCCATCTTTGCATCCTCATTGGTCCCTGTTGAGATGGTAGGAAATCCAAAGGGAGAGATGTCCAAGTCCGAGTCCATGCATACCTGGGATCCAACTTCATTGGGGTCACCTAGAGAATCAACTGGGCCTCACAGGAGGCACCATGCCTTGCAATCCCACAGGTTTTCAATTTTGGCTGTGCATATTAACCTTCTGTGCGACCTTTTAAAGAATATAAATGCATGGACCTCACTAGATATTTTGAAGGGAAATCTGCTGGTGAGGCTCAGGCGTGTGTGTGTGTGTGTGTGTGTGTGTGTGTGTGTGTGTGTGTGTGTGTGTTATTTATTTATTTATTTTTGCAATACTCGGGGTTGAACCCAGGGCCTTGCACCTGCATGCTCTGCATGTGCTGGACCACTGAGCTGCACCCTCAGCTCACTTTTTAACTTTTTGAGATAGGGTCTCGCTAAGTTACGCAGACTGCCTCTGGTCTCGAACTTGCAATCCTCCTGCCTCCACCTCCCAAGCCGCTGAAGGGGTGGCCACCGCACCCCTGAAGGGATTACAGGCATGCGCCACCTCACCCGGCTAGGCATCTATATTTTTGAAAGAAAAGCTTTTTTGATGATTTTGATGTGCAATAGCTTTGGGCATCCCTGGGTTGGTCTGTGGTTGAAACAAAAGCAAAGTGATGAATTCTTTTGACCACCTTCTTGGGCTGATGCCAGAACTTCTCCTCCACAAATCCCCCATCCTGTCTGCCTGCGGGCTTGTGGTCTTCTCCCTTCAGGGAAAATGGTTAGGACCAGGTGAAAGACTGAACGAAGTTAGCTTAGAAGTTATGCCTCTTTGGCCAAGACTACCTTCAGATAGATGTTCCCAAGAAAGGCTGAGAGACGCTTCGGTGATTCTCCACTCAAGCCATGAACTGCAGCAAAGCCCCGGGTGAAAGATGGCTTTGAGGCTCTGGGGATGTGCATCTTGGGCTTAAGAAGCCTGAAGTCTAGCTGGGCATGGTGGTGCACACCTGTAATCCCAGCAGCTTGGAGGCGGAGCCAGGAGAATCGCATGTTCGAGACCAGAGGAGGTCTGCATAACTAGTGAGACCCAACTAGAAATTGCATGTAATTGTTCTAACAAGATAGAAACAAAGACCACTGCAGGAAAAGTTTCTATCTTAAACAGAACTGGAACCCAAGGACATATGTTGTTGTTGTTGTTAGGTGCCGTTGAGTCAGTATCCGACTCACAGCAACCCTCGTAGGGTTTTCAATGGCTGAGTGCTTTGGGATTGCCTTGGGAGTGGATTGCCAGGCCCTTCTCCCATTTTTGCAGTGCTGGGAATTGAACTCTGGGCCTCAGAGACTGCAGCACAGCGCTCTACCCACTGAGCTAAATCCCAGCCCAAGGACATATAGAAAAATATTAATAAGTAAAAGATAGAGAAGACTTAGATGGGAAGGGTAGGAGCGGGGGAAGCATAGGGGAGGGTAAGAGGTAACCTATATGAATAATGTTTATCAAAATGCATATATGGAAATGTCACAATGAAAAGCATGTCAAAATGAATCACATTAAGATGTACATGAAAAATTTCTAATAAAAAAAATCAAAGGCAGGAAAATCACAAATTCAAGGCCTAAGGTAGCCTGCATAACTTACTGAGACACTGTCTCAAGAGAAAAAAAAATTTAAAAGGGGTTGGGGGTATAGCTCAGTGGTAGAGAACTTGTGAAGTATGCACAAGGCCCTGGGGCCAGCCCCCTAGTATTAACTGACTGATAAATAATAAATAAATAAGTAAATAAATAAATTAATTAATTAATTTAAAAAAAAGGGCTGGGGGTGCAGCTCAGTGGTCTAGCACTTGCAAAGCATGCAAGTGCGAGGCCCTGGGATCAACCCCCAGTACCACAAAAAAAAAAAAAAAAAAGCCTGAAATCTGTCAGAAACTGATGTGTTCCCAATGTGCGCATGATTAGGAGGGTGACCTCCGTGTGCTTGGAGTTCAGAACTGGATGCAGTGATTAAGTCTGCCCAGGATGTCTGAGGTGGGCTTCATGGAAGAGATGACATTGGAGCTGCAGGTGAAGGATGAGTGAGGGAGTGGGTTAATCAGAGGGGAGACGACTGGGGAGAAAGACACAGACCCCTGAAAGGCTCTGCTGGATACACAGGAGGATGAAAGGGTTCTGGTGGCTCAAGCCTTCATGATATGGAGGGGTGGGGTGGGCATATAAGCATCTACGGCAAATCTAATTTAGTTCTAGGAAGAACTCGCATAGTTTTTTAGTACAGAGTTATGTCTTCCAGAGTCCTTTGAGGAGCAAACTATGAACACATTCAAGATGCGGATTCTCTTGATTCTTGGATTCTCCCACCAGCAACCCTGAGATGAGGATCTGAGCAGTTAGTTCCCATTTGGGACCTTGAGCTGAAGGGGCGGTCACTTTCTCAGTAATGCTATCCAAATGTGGAATGCAGATTCTGGAGAAAGTAGAGGTGGAGAGGGAGACAACCTGTGCAAGCGAGGTGAAAGCTTCTGATAGGATGTGGTGTAGCTCATCTATACTCACATTCTCTTGGATGTAGTTTCATGACCAATCCTGTGTTAGTTCATTTTCCATTACTATAAGGAAATTCCTGAGGATCGTAATTTTATAAAGCACAGAGGTTTGTTCTGGGTCACAGTTCTGGTCCGAGGTTGAGAATCTTTATCTGGTGATGGCCTCTTGCTTGCAGAGTCCCAAGGCAGCATGGGACATTGTGTGAAAAGTGACAGGGAGCACACATATGGGTTCTGGTCTCTTTCCCTCTTATAATAAAGCCACTGGTATTTAATCATGGGGTCTTTACCCCAATGACTTTATCTAATCCTATTCACCTCCCAAAGGCCCCACCTTGAAACACCATGCTTGGATTAAGTTACCCATTTTTTTTTTTTCTTCAGTACTGAATGGTTGAACCCAGGACCTCACACATACTTTGCAAGTACTCTACTACTGGGCTGCAACCCAAGCCCATTTATTTTTTATTTTTATTTTTGAGTAAGGATCTCGCTAAGTTACACAGGCTGCCTCTGGACTTGAATTTTTAATCCTCCTGCCTCAGCCTCCCAAATTGTTGGGATTACAGGCATGTACCACTGCACTTGGCTAGTTGTTGTTAGGTGCTGTCAAATTGTGTCCGACTCATAGCGACCCTCATAGGGTTTTCAATGGTTGATTGTTTTGGAGTTGCCTCAGGAGTGGATTGCCATGTCCTTCTCCCATTTTTGCGGTGCTGGGAATTGAACCCGGGACCTCAGATACTGCAGAGCTGTGTTCTACCAACTGAGTTAAATCCCATCCCTTTGCTAGTTACCTACCTCTTAATGCCTCATGAAGGGGTTACATTTCAACATAGCAACCATTATGGGACATACTTGAGCCATACTAACTGTGGCAAAGCCCAAAGGCAAATGGAATGGAAGGCCCATGAACCTATATAGGAGACCATGATAAAGTTGGGGAGGGAACAATTGTTAATGATAATAGAATCTACCAACCTCACGTGCGGGTGCCCATGGGCTTTTGGGTTCTGTCAGGGTAAGTTCAACTTAATAGAGGCAGGCAGCATGCTATTAAGGGCCAAGTGCAGTTCATTAGAGAGAGGGAAGAGCAAATTGGAGTTCGTAAAGTAGCAATGGGATCCAACCCCAATCTTTTGCTTGTATCTCAAGGACTTAAGAGCACCTTGGCATGATCTGGGGACACATTGTCCCTCATTCTCAATGTTGGGGGAAGGCATACCTTCCAACAGCACAGAGGGCTTCATGTGACACGAGAGTGACCTCAGACAGCAACCAGTGCTGGCACCTGATGCCTGTCAGAAGAGATAGTGTGAGCTGGGTGTGGTGGCGCATGCCTGTAATCCCAGTGGCTTGGGAGGCGGAGGAAGGAGGATCGCAAGTTCGAGACTAGAGATAGTCTTTGTAATTTAGTGAGACCCTGCCTCAAAAAAGTAAAAACATGGGCTGGGGGTGCAGCTCAGTGGTCCAGCACTTTCAGAGCATGCAGGCGTGAGGCCCTGGGTTCAACCCCTAGTACCACACACACACAAAAAAAAAAAAAAAAAAAAAAAAAGAAGAAGAGATAGTGTGAGCTCAGCCATCTGCACTCAGTCCAGTTCTGGTATCCTGCCTCCAGGGTGGTCTGGCACCTGCCATCAGCCTTGTGAGAAGCAGGGAAGCCCAGTGTCTGAGCCGAATGTTCCTCCTGAGCCATCTCCAGGAAGTGACAACTCCTAAAGTGGGCATATTATTGGTTTAGGGCCATTGCAGGCAGTCGCTAAAACTTGCCACGAACATCTTCTTTAAAATCTTCCTCATCAGGACCTTGGCACTGAACGTGGGGCCTTGATTTCCTGCTTGGATGAGGTTGAAGCAACCCCAGAAATGTTTTCTAAAGGAATTCTGGGTCTCAGTAAGCTGTGGGCCGCTTACTACGCAGATGTGCACCAGCAAACAGACTTGATTTTTCACAAGAGCGTGCTGCCAGGCCCTTGACTCTGCTGCTTCTGCTAACGGATGCCTCAGTCCCTGCCAGAGAACTCACCCTCAAGGCGTCTGCAGGCTAGTTCTCTCTCTCAGTCCAGGGAGTGGGGATGGGTCCTTTTCCTTATTCAGCCCAAGGCCCCCCATGACAGCCGTGGCCCTATCTCTAGCAATGAGCCATCTTACTCTTGGGTCAGACTGGGCCTCCAAAATTTAGCATGTGGCCCATAATTTCTTTTTCTTAGCTGTACCTCATTTTTATTCCTTGAGAGATTAAGAAGCTGCAGGAATGCTAGAGCCAGATTTGTTGTTGTTGTTGTTAGGTGCCGTCGAGTCGGTATCCGACTTATAGGGACCCTCATAGGGTTTTCAATGGCTGACTGTTTCGGGATTGTCTTGGGAGTGGATTGCCAGGCCCTTCTCCCATTTTTGCGGTGCTGGGAATTGAATTCGGGATCTCAGAGACTGCAGCGCAGTGCTCTACCAACTGAGCTAAATCCCAGCCCCAGAGCCAGATTACTGGGGTTCAAATCCCAGCTTCACAATTTGCTAGTTATGTGGCAAGTAAAGGGGAGACGAAGGTGTTCTGAACCTCATGGGTTTTGAGAATTAAATAGTTATATAGTGTATTTATAAGAGCACTTAGAAGGCACAGTGCTGTCTGTGTGTTAGCTAGTATGGTGATGATAATGATGGTGACGGTGATGTTATTGAGGCCATTGCCCATGACATCACCAAGCCCTTTCCTCACCTCATCATGAATTATCGCTGAGGCATTTGTCTTATGCCCCAGCCAAAGTTATGGCTCTCTTGGGCCCCAAGTGGTCTTTGGCTTATGGATACCCCAACTCAAGTTCCTATCTTTGCTCTGGGTGTTAAAATGAGCAGTTTCAGGTCAAACTAACCCTTCCTCTTTAACTTTTGGAAGGGTATTTTGGGGATGGGTTCTGTGTCCTCCTAATTCCTGACCCAAATCCTTGAAGTCATCCTTGATTTCTCTTCTTTCATGTATGGCAACAAATACTGGAATTTCTGCCTTCAAAATGTATCCTGTCTCAGACCAGTTTTTAGCACTTCTGCCACTATCAGTCCTTCTTCAAGACCAACTGCAGATGCTTAGTTGGGTCTTGGATTCTACCCTGGCCTCTACGGTGTACCATCCACGTAATAACCAGTGTTGTTGTTGTTGTTAGGTGCCGTCGAGTCGGTATCTGCCTCATAGCGACCCTCATAGGGTTTTCAATGGCTGAGTGCTTCGGGATTGCCTGGGGAGTGGATTGCCAGGCCCTTCTCCCAAATAACCAGTGTGGCCTTTAAAAATATGGCAGTTCACCTCTGTCCTCTGCCCTCAACCCTTGGATCAGCTTGAGAAAAATCCTGAAGTCCTTGTATTAGTTTGCAAGGCTCAGCAGGCTTCTTACTTCCCTTGCCATCTCCGTCCTTGTCCATGTCCGGTCATGCCCTCAGCTCCAGCCAAGCTGGCCTCCTTACTGTGCCTGGCCAGGACTTTCTACTTACTCTGCCTCCCCTCTGGGCTGGCTTCCCTCAGATACTGGCATAGCTTGCTTCCTCCCCGTGTTAGTCAGCTTCATGTTACTACAATGAAGTGCCCAACGCAGGCTGCTTGTGAACTAAAGAGAGGCTTATTTTAGCTCTAGAAGTCCAAGTGCAAGATTGGGCTGTTGGGTTGACTGGGGCCCCTGATGCGGGTGGTACGTCCCAGTGGGACCTAAGGGCCTCCCACGAAGCTCCACCTCCCAGGGTTCCACAGTACTCCAATACCACCACCCTAGGGAGCAAGCCTTTGACATAGTGACGGCTAGACAACAGCACCCATACTGAAGCCACAGCACTCCCTGTCTTCCTTCAGGCCCTGGGCCAAATGACACTTCATTAAAAGGCCTTTCCTGACCTTCTTTCCCAAAACCTCTCCTTCCTACTCTGGCATTCCATATTCCCTTTATTTCACTGTATTTTTTCTCCTCAGCACTTACCACCATCTTTCGTAAGTTTATTTTGTCATTGCCCACTAGAACATAAGGACTTTGCCTGACTTGGTCACTCCAGTGGCTGGAAAGATGCTCATAGCACATAGCAGAGGCTTCATAAGAGCCATGAAAGAAGAGAAAGAGTGAGGGAAATCTTCATTTTACTATTTCATGCTAATCTCTCCTTCCCATTTCTGGTTTCCCAGTGGCCTGGAAGTTGTGTATAAAGATGTATGTTACGCCAGGACAAAAACGAATGAAGAGATCAGATTGAGGGGGAGAATAAAAGAGGTTTCTTAAGGATCTGCTTGGTCTGGGATTTAGCTCATTGGTAGAGCGCCACTCTGCAGTCTCTGAGGTCCCGAGTTTGATTCCCAGCACCGCAAAAATGGGAGAAGGCCTTGGCAACCCACTCCCAAGGCAATCCCGAAACAATCTGCCATTGAAAACGCTATGAGGGTCACTATGAGTCGAACATGACGCACGGCACCGAACAACAACAACAACAAGGATGTGCTGACTCAGTGGATGGAAGGTGGGGTTGAAGGATGGAAGGTGAACCATGGCTGTCGGCGGGAAGTTCTAAACTCTTACTGATTAGAATATTTTGGTAACCCCCATCCCGCTTCGCAGATGCTAGGGGATGAATGAGACTCTGCTGCAGAGAGAAAGAGGCCCCTGATCAGGGGATAAGCATCTTAAATCACCTGCCTTCTTTTCTCCTGTTTAAAGCTCCCAGGGCTGCACATGGATATTTGCTCCCTAGGAAGAATAGCGCCTGCAGCTGTAGCCCTGTGGCATCCGATCCTGTCAGATCTCAGAAGCTAAGCAGGGTCGGGCCTGGTTAGTACCTGGATGGGAGACCGCTTGGGAACACCAGAAGCTGTAGGCTTGGGAGAAGGACCCGGCAACCCCCTTCCAAAAAAAACAAAAAAATCAATCTGCCATTGAAAACCCTATGAACATCAGAGAAGCACTGACAATAGTGTTTCTCCAGTTGTACAGAGGGTCACTATGAGTCAGATATTGACTTGATGGCACCTAACCTAACCTAAAAGGAAGAATAGCATTAGCTGGCAGGGGTGGAGACCCCCCCCCCCCCCGCCGCCCCAGCTAATGATGTTGTTGAATAGTTTTCTTCCTGGAAAGGGGCTCTGGGTCCTGTACCTTGGAGTTGTGAACCTATGGTCACAACCCCATTGGGAATGCCGTGTGCTATTCTTCAGTCTTGGTAGTATTGTCTCCTCTGTTTTCAGTAGTTATACGTGGCAACCCACTCCCGAGGCAATCCTAAAACAGTCAGCCATTGAAAACCCCGTGAGGGTCGCTATGAGTCGGACACGACTGGACAGCACCTAATAACAACAACAACAATAACAACAACAACAACAACAACAGTTTTCAGTGCAGATTGGGTGCAGTTGTATGAGAAAAAGCTCCTGCTCCAGGTGTTAGCTGAGGCTTTGCCCAAAGATTCTGGCCAACCGTAACCACAGTCTATTCTTCTCTTCTTCTGTCCCAGACCTACTTCATGGTTGGGAAGTCTCCATGGGGGATCCATCCTTCTTAAAGATCAGCCTGGGTCCCTCAGAAGGTGGAGGGAGTCACTGCCAAGCATCCTATGCTTCAGAGAGCAGAGCATTTGATGCAGACCTTTTGTTTTTGCCCTGTTAGGTTGTTGTTAGGTGCCGTTGAGTTGAGTCTGGCTCATAGTGACCCTCATAGGGTTTTCAATGGCTGACTGTTTCTGGATTGCCTTGGGAGCGGATTGCCACATCCTTCTCCCATTTTGTGGTGCTGGGAATCAAACTTGGGACCTCAGAGACTGCAGAGCGGCACTCTACCAACTGCGCTAAATCCCAGCCCGGGTGTTTTTGCCCTAGGAAGCACAAAGCTAGCAGAGCAATATAATTCTGAGACAGACAATAGAGAGGTCCTGGCCTGAGTTGTTCTAGAGATACAACTTTTCCTTGGAGCTTTTGCCGAGAGCAGTTCTGTTCCCAGCACTTGTACTTCCTGAAGTGTTCTTGGGAGATTCCATCTCTGCGCTAGGCGCAATTAGAGAAGGCATCCAGTTTTCCAAAGTCTTCTTCAGTGTAGCCTTTTTTTCCTGACAATCGGCATCTCTCCTGTAGCTTGGCTTAGTGATACCTGCTAGGGATACAGTGTATGAATCTATGGACCTAAGTCACCAGGACAACCTGTGTGAGGAGGGAGAGCACTTCCACAAGGAGACTTGCCGTCAGTGGCCTTGCTCTGGCCATCTGCTTCTATGTACCTTCCGACTTTCTCTAACACTACAGAATACCATTTCCCTGAACTCTGTCCCACCTCCCCACCCATTGCTAAATAGTTGTGTTCATAAGAAGGGGCAGCCTGGAGGAGGGAGATGCGATCTGAATGGGGGGTAACTTGTGAGCTGGGGAAAACACACAGGACAGCATTTTAGGAACTACCTCTTATAATTAGCCCCCTTCTGAAATTTTAGATGAAGTTGCTACTGGCCGGTAGTGTTCGCTACTTGTCAGACAACAGACAAACACACTGCAGCCAGAAAAGTCCCCACTGGGATTGCTCTGGCAGCAAATGAAAGCTTTGGCTATGGCCCCTGAGGACTGGTTGAGCAAACTCAGCACCAGGGCCCTCCTCTGCAGGTGCCCCTCCCCCACGCTTTGGGCTGCAGCGGGGGTAAATGTAGTGGGGTGCAGGCACCCTGGCTCATAATTTAAGGCAGCTGCATACCCTACGCAGGGACACCATGCCGAAGTAATTCATCCCACACCTCACAGCTAGGGTGACCTCAGTCTCCGCAGACAGTAATTTAAAGGCATTGTTTACAAATCAATTTCCTCTTCTAAGCAGGCTGTTCCAAGAGTGGACCCTTCTGCTTACAGAGCCTAGGCCCACCTGTCACTGGGGCTTCCTCACCAGTAGTCACACTGTATTGATCTTTTTAATCCCTTCTCTTTGAAACAGAGCCAGCTGATGTGGAGTTCTTCAAAAGAAAGACTCTCGATCGCCCCTACCTCTACAGGTAGCTGCATATCCGGGACTAATTCCCCTGGAAAAAGTCTTAATTGGCTTATGGGGCCCCTGAAAGCTCTCCCTTGTGTCTACAAGGTGAAAGGAAATGATGGGTCCCAAATGCCCTAGTCTGTCTTTATCTGTTTCTTGGTGAAAATCAGGTGCATTTTAGTTTTTGTTTTTGAAATAGGATTGGAGGGTTAGGAGGTGGGTGGGGATAGTGTTTCACTTTAGTGGTTGAGCCACCAGGGAAAAAGGAGGAATTGCCCCAGAGACACTAACGTTAGGCAAGAAACTCGGTGACTTATTTTTTTTCACTTCGTTTTTATTTACATGAAGCGTCCGAAGTACAAAAATGTAAACTTTGATAGCTCATAATAATAGAATAAACTCTTTATATACAAAAATACATTTTCATATGAATGAAGCATCCTGAATAAATTAAAGTACCCTCCGGCCCGGTGCCTGAATAGCGACGCAAGCACTCGGGTTCTTCCTAGCGCGAGCGCGAAGTGGTGGGGGTCGGGGTCGGGATCCATAATGCATGAAGCCCACTCCTTGTGTCTCCTTTTTAAGCCTTTTCATTGTATTGTCAGCCGGCTCAAACCGAATTTTCATGCTCGTTTTTCTTCATTAGAGTTCTACAAATTGTAAAATTGACTTTTCACCTCGTCTTCAGGGGCTCATCTGTCCCTTTTCTAAATCACACAGAAGTGGTGGCTGGGGTCAGTTCTGAGCCAGCCACAAAGGAGGTTTTGTGGAGTTCAGAAAGTGCAAAAGGAAAGGACGTCTGGGGGCGGGCAGGAGGGGCCCTGGGTTGAGGACTGGAGAAACAGACCAAGGGGCAGCCATGGCGAGGGTGCAGCGACCTAACAAGAGGCTCAGGTATCCCCCGTCCTTTTAAAGCTCCAGCTTCCTCCCGGCGCCTGGAGTAGGGGTCCCGAGGCTGCAGCTGGATCCCCATCTATTGCCCACCGACTAGGGGAGGGGGAGGCAAGATGTCTACAGAGGACCTAGTGGTAAGGGATGAAACAGGCCGTCGTGTGGAGCAGGTCTTTGGGCAGGCCTGGGAAGGAGAAAAGAGGGTCGCCAGGGCCATAGGCGAAGTCTTCAGAGGCAGCGGGGCTACTGGGGTCAGAGAGTGGTGAGGCTGCGTTGGCGCAGGGGGAGGAGGCAGCAGCGGAGCTCCAGGACTCCGCATCGCTGGTGGGGCTGGGGGGCCCAGGCAGGCAGGGGGCGCACTGGGGAGGCAGGAGGCGCTCCCGGGCACCACCCCCGGGCAGCCCTTGGTCTGCCAGGCGCAGCGTCTCTGCCAGGGCCCAGATGTAGTTATAGGCGAAGCGCAGCGTCTCGATCTTAGTGAGCTTGGTGTCGTCGGGGAAGGACGGCAGCACGCTGCGCAGTGCGTCCAGCGCCGCGTTCAAGTTGTGCATGCGGTTGCGCTCGCGATCGTTGGCCTTGACGCGCCGGCTCCTGCGCAGGGAGTGCAGCAGCGCCTCAGATCGCACCCGCGCCCGGCCCCGGCGGCGGCGACGCTCCTGCTCCTCATCTTGCGCCGCCGGGACTTGGGGCGCCCGGGAAATGCCGGGTGCGCCCCTGCAGGCCGGCGCGGACGACTCCGAGGCGGGGGCCGGAGTTTGGAGCCTGGCACAGTCCTCCTCTTCAGTGAGGAAGCTGGACAGGTCGCTGCTGTTGCTGCTGCTGGCGCAGTCGAGGTCGGGGAGGCAGGTCTCCAGAGGGGCTGGCATTGTGGCTCTGGGTAGGACCGACCGACGGACAGGAGGAGGTTTAGAGGGCAGGAGCCCGGGCTGAGGGCAGGGCCGCTGGGGGCACTTACGCAGTCAGTGCCTGCTGCGGGCTCGCGGGCCCGGAAGGACGCAGGGATGGAAAGGGGACTTGGTTTTGCCTCCTCGCCTTGCCTGCAGGGGCCACGCGCCCAGCTGGTCTCCCGAGTGATGTCGCCGGCGATCAGATCAGCTCGTGTGAGCACCGAGTGTGGCACACGACTGGCCTCAGGACCCCTTAAGTACCCGGCGCAACAATGGGCGACCCCCCCCTCCCTTGCCACCTCCGCCCCCGAGGCAGCCCCGGTGAATGGAGCAAGGCGGCAGGTCAGCCCCGTGCGGAGCCGGGTATTTGCATAATTTATGCTCGCGGGAGGCCGCCCCCGCCCCTCCCCCCTCCCGGAGCGTGCCCGTAATTACCGCCGGCCAATCGGCGGGTCGCCTGGCCCCCAGCCGGCTCTGGCTGAGCAGGACCCCGCGTCTGCAGGCAGTGAGACCCGGTGGGGGCGGAGGCGGCGGGCGATTAGCCACCGAGGCACGCTCCTGCGGGGGCGGTCCCGGCGCCCCTTGCTGGGGTGGGATGGAGAGGCGGGGCGCGGGCCCGAAAGAACGCGGGCCGCTCTGTGCGTTGCGGAAACTGGAGCCGGCTGGGAGCCCGGGTTCGCATCCCCTCTCCTGCTGCTGAGTTGCAGCGTGAATTTGGGCAAGTGATCTTCACTCCTCTGGGCCTCACTCTTTCCTCTTCTGTAAATGGGACCCACGTCCGTCGGCGGAAGGTCACATGAGATCATGTTCATGGGTCTTACGTTGGCATGGGGTCCCTTTGGCAGGGCGCTTTTGTAACAGCACCAGATAAATGGTAGCGATATGCCACGCCCTCGGAACCGGCGAAAAATCATGTCCAGATAGACGGGAGTGTGGCCCGGCGAGAACCACAGTGCACAGGGTAAGGGTTGGCGCCCTATCTCCGCCAAAGTTGGTGACGAAAACTACTGACCTTCACCTAGGGGATGGGAAGGAGAGAGAAATGCCCAAAGTAAAGATCAGGTGATTCCCTGGGCTGGGTTGAGTCTTGATCTCACCCTGGCCTTCTATCCTTACCCCCAACTTCTGGACACTCAGAAAGTAGTGGAAGTGTGAGAACCCCCTCCTCTCAGACAGCCCAGAAGCCTTGCTCCCTTTATCCGCGGAGAATCCCTTTGTGTAGCTTGTGTTGAAGTGGGGCTTGCAGCCTCTGTGGCCCACTGCAGTGCGGCAGCAGGCCAGGGAACCGCCTTCCCTGGCCTGAGAGAGAGGGGCCAGGAAGCGCTGTTGTTGTTGTTAGGTGCCATCCAGTGGGTATCTGACTCATAGCGACCCTCACAGGGTTTTCAATGGTTGTGTCCGGATTGCCTTGGGAGTGGATTGCCAGGCCCTTCTCCCGTTTTTGTGGTGCTGGGAATTGAACTCGGGACCTTGGAGACTGCAGCGCAGCGCCCTACCAACTGAGCTAAATCCCAGCCCCCAGGAAGAGCAGCGAGCACATAAAGGAATCCCTCTCTGCCAACCCTTTCTGCCTTTGCCCTCCACAGCTCTTCTATTCCAGCAGAAGCTCTCTGCAATGCATGTCAGGACTTAGCTTCCTCTGGTTGCCAGCGAGCAGTAGAGGCTCAGGCAACCTCTGACTTTGCATTTGGGAGAAAAGACTCATTACAGAACAACCCTGGTTTACCCGGTTAAAGGTATTAAAACAAAACGAACACCTTTCAGGAGAGTTCCAGCCTCCACCTCATGATATCTGGGTGGTGGCCTCAGACCTAGCTCCTGGCCTGCTGCCCTCACAGGCAACATGGCCTGTAGCATCAGCTCCTTTGTGGAGAAGTGGTATTTAGAGGTGGTGGCCCCTTCTGCTGACTGGCTAGCCCTTGTCCTCTGTCTTGGGGGACTCTGTAGAGTCCTCCACTTCTCTCCACCTGAGCCCCTGACCTAGCAGTAAGCTAGGAGACAGAGGGCTTCAGGTTTGTTAGAAGTCACAGAAAGTTGCTTATGCAAGAAAGGACAATGGTTGGACAGGTACTGGGCATCTCAGGACCCCAAGGGCTGCTGGGACTTGTGTGAGGCAACAGGAACCCAGGAGTCCTCTCTGCACCTCTGGCCTGTCTTTCCCTGTGTCAGCTTCCACATGGCCCTGGTGCCCTCCCATCAGCCTGACCTGATGACAGTTCTGTGCCCTGTACTTATTTTTTTGGCTGCCATAACAAAATAGCACAAAGTTGGTGGCTTAAAGCAATAGAAGTTTGTTCTTTCACAGTTCAGAATGCCAGGAGTCCAAAATCAAGGTGTCATCAGGGTTGGCCCTTGTTTGACAGCTCTGAGGGGACATCTGTTCCGAGGCTTTTTCCTGGCTTCTAGTGACTCCCTGGATTATAACTGTCTCCCTATAGTTTCTGCCCCATCTTTCACACGGCCTTCTCCCCCATACCTCTGTGTTTTCTCCTGCCTCTTAAGGGGACTGACTGGATTTAGGGCACAGCCTAATCCAGGATGATTCCAGATCCTTGATTACATCTGCGAAGACCCTTATTCCAAAAAAGGTCGCATTCTGAGGCTCTGGTGGATATATTTTTTGGGGGGGACCACTATTGGGGCTGGGATTTAGCTCTGTTGGTAGAGTGCTGCACTGCAGTCTCTGAGGTCGAGTTCGATTCCCAGCACCGCAAAAATGGGAGAAGGACCTGGCAGCCCACTCTCAAGGCAATCCCGAAACAGTCAGCCATTGAAAACCCTGTGAGGGTCGCTATGAGTCGGATACCGACTCGACAGCACCTAACAACAACAACAACAACAACAACAACAACTATTCAACCCATTATAGCCCCTTTTCCAAATTCCTAGAGGAGAGGAGAGAATTGGTTTGGCCAGTGTCATTGGAATATACATTTGTCAATTTTGGGGGCTGCTTATCTCCTTGAAGAGCCTTCCTTTTGAGGAATTTGAATATATGAGAGATCCCCTGCCCATTCCTGCCAAATAGGATGTAGCCCGGTGATTTTAAGTACATCCATCAGCTGCCCCACTTGGAGTTTAGTCTTTGAGCTGTTGACAGTTTAAAGTTCACTTGTGTCATGGCAACAACCCGGAAGAGCCAGTCACCATTGGCAGAAGAGGCGGCCAGGGTGAGTGGATGTCCTGATGAAACTCTTCCCAAGGCCTGCCCTCTGCTGTGGTTCTGCCTCACCCTTCTCTGTGTTCCCTGACCTTCCCACTGATTACATGAGAACTCCCATAACAGGTCTGTTCTTAGTGGGACTTCCCTGCTTGAGCTGGCCAGATAGTGTTTGTGCCTTGGCAAATAAAACACCGAGTTAAATGCCCGACTTATCAAAGCATAGAGGCATAGAGACTTATTGTTGTTGTGTTAGGAGCTGTCCAGTCAGTATCTGACTCATAGCGACCCTATGTACAACAGGTGAAACACTTTGTCAGTGCTTCTCTGCTATTCATAGGGTTTTCAATGGCCGATTGATTTTTGTGAGCAGGTTGCTGGGTCCATCTCCCGAGCCTACAGTATCTGGTGTTCCCAGGCGGTCTCCCATCCAGTACTAACCAGGTCCGACCCTCCTTAGCTTCTGAGATCTGAAGGGATCAGATGCCACAGAGCTACAGCTGCAGGTGATAGAGAGTTATAGTTTGTTTTATTTTGAGGCGATCCAGAGACCAGGTTGCTGGCTTGCTAGAGACTGGGCACTGTGATGACACGGGGGTAACAGAACATTAGGATGACTGGCTGATGGCAGCCCTGAGCTCTGATTCTTGTAAGGTAGAGTTCATTGCTAGTAGAACACATGGAGATTATTCATCCAGCTATTGTACCTCATCCATGTTAAACTGAGGTGGAATATGGTGGTGAGGTCTCTTTCCGAGATTACCCCAGGGACCACTGGTGGTCCAACCAGGGCCAGACTCAGGAGTCCTTTTATCCTCCATTCCATGCTCTTCCATCACAATCAGTCAGCAAATCTACTCTGAGCACCCACCATAGATTACCTCATGCCAGGTGCCCTGAGAAGCATCGGGCAGCCAATAGTGTGTTGGGAGGGGAGCTGTAGCTATAGAAAGGTGACCAACCACTGGCCCAGAGCGGTGTAGAGCACCTGTTAAGGGAGCAGATCTGAAGAGCATTGCACACCTCCCCAAGGGAAAGAGGGTGGTCAGGGATGCTTCTTGGCAGAGGGAGACTCAAGAAGGCTTTGAAGAGAGAGTGTGATGTGACTAGGCTATCTAAGCAGAGGGGAGGGTTGGGGATGACTGCAGCAGCAATGCGGGGACCTGTCTGGAGGGGACTTCTCCCAGGGCCCAGTAGGGAGAGGGTGAGAGGGCGTTGTGGTGGATCTCGAATGACCATGGTAGCCTTTCTGTCTCCTCCTCTTCCTGCTGTTTTCACTGAGCAGGGCTGTGGCATTTGTTCACTGTACAAGGGCATCTGGCAGCAGAAATAAGCGCAAACTAAAATATAGCCTCTCTGCCACCCCACTAAGCCATGCGCCCTGATGTAGGCTACATTTGCTCAGAGAGGGTGCCTTTTGAAATGCACACACAGGCGCCTTATGAGCGAACAGTGATCCATGCTTTCTCTTTCATTACTCAATAGCGATAATCATCCCCCTGCAAGGTGCTCCTCTGCCTGAGCCGAGTGACCTGACCAGGCAGGCACCTTAGCCTTGCCCTGCCTGCTCCCCGCTCTTGGGTGGTGTGTGTTGTAGCTCCTCCCTGCGCCCTGTGCTTTTCCTCAGGCCTGTGGGCTTGGAGGCCCCTCCTCCAAGTGACCCGCTGAGGATGGAGCTGGCTCTGAGAATGGCAGATGAGAACAAGGGAGTAGCTTCAGAGGCTCAGTGATTTCAATTTAAGAGGAAAAGGCTGGTTCCCTCTAGGAGGGTGGGTATCCTTGCTAGGGAAAATGGAAGCTTCTCCTGCCCCCCAAATCCCTCCAAGCCCATGAACACATCTGTGGAACCTCCCATCCCCAGAGCACAATAGGATGTGATGTGGGCTTGTAATAAATCCAACCACAGCAGGCGCCAAGGCGGCAAGTGCTGCGCCAGGTGTTCTGGCTGGCTGATGTGTGAGACATCCAGCTGCCCGTGTGCTGGGGGTGGCGGTGGGGGTAGGTGGGGCAGCTGTTCGGAAGGACTAAGGATTAAGCCAGAGTTTCTCACAGTGTGGTCACCTGATGGTCATGATGATGGGGTCTCCACCCCGGACTCCCTGAATCAGGTCTCTGGAGCTCTGGCCTGCCTGCTGAAGTCACTACTGACTGATGCTTGTTGTTTTTAGGTGTCGTGGAGTCAGTATCTGACTCATAGCGACCCTCGTAGGGTTTTCAGTGGCTGACTGTTTGGAGATTGTCTTGGGAGTGGATTGCCAGGTCCTTCTCCCATTTTTGAGGTGCTGGGAATTGAACTCGGGGCCTCAGAGACTGCAGCGCAGCGCTCTACCCACTGAGCTAAATCCCAGCCCTGACTGATGCTTAAAGTCATTGTATTCATATGGGACTGCCTGTCCCCTAGCTCCCACCTTTCTGTGCTTGCTTAAGCCCTTGAGGCAGGCTGGACCCATTTCTGTGACAGCTCAGAAGTGTTCCTAGCTGATGCCAGGATTAGGGCTCCTCCTGTGGCTTTGCCCTCTGGTTTGACTACTGGGGAGGGAGGTTAGAGAAGTATGCCAGAGGGGCATTCCTGGCCAGAGGGTACATATCTACTCCAGGCTGCCCTAAATTCAAGCCTCCAGTGGGACAGGGGGAGGTGATTTTGCTTCCTTATGGAGAAGTCTTTTCTAGAGTTAACACACTAATGGAGAAACCAGCTTTCTAAAGAAAGAGATGGGAAGGAAGGGCTCTCATGGTGGGGCAGGCTTCCAGGGTCTACTGAGTTTCTTGATATATTTCATTCTTAATGCAGAAAGATCAGAATGGAGGGAAAGTCATGGGAAGTTGTAAATATTTATATATAATAAGTTAATGTGGTCATCCAATAAACAAACAAAACAATCTGTGGTGTTTACAAGCAATTTCGGGATTTTAAAATGATATCAAGTTGGAGGGCCTGGGGGCTTGGAGATCCAGGGATGGATCTAGATTTCAATTTGTTTGGGACATCTTTCTCAGCCCTGCCAGTGTCTCAGTGACCATGTGTATGGCTTCATTTGGAGTTAGTGTCCACCCACAGCCTTCCAGCCCTTTTGTGGCAGCAAGGCTGAGCCAAATGGCCTCTGTGCCACTGACCTCCCTGCCCCCGCTTTCAGTTATCAGCCACACCTAAGCCTGAGGTTGAACAGTCTTTTAGATTCTGTACTGGGAAGTAGGTTGGTGCCCTAAAGCGATAACCATCCCCCTGCAAGTTGCTTGTAGCTGAGATTTATCATTTTCCATCCCTTCTAACTGGCTCAGCTGGAATATTAATTTCAAGCGCCCCGTGGCAGCTGTAAGTGGATCTGAGTTTTGTAGGGTTACAAGGCAAGGTTTTGTTTATTTATTTATTGTTTTATTTCTTTATTTTTGTGGTACTAAGGGCTGAACCTAGGGTTCACACATACTTTGCAAATGCTCTCCCACTGAACTGCACTCTCAACTTCCTTTTAAAACTTTTTGCCTTGAGACAGGGTCTTGCTAAGTTACTCAAGCTGTGTCTGACCTCACACTTATGATCTTCCTGCCTTTGTCTCCTGGGTCACTGGGACTATAGGTGTGCACCACCTCACCCAACCTACCCACCTTTCTTTCTTCCTTCCTTCCTTCCTTTCTTTCTTTCTTTCTTTCCTTCTTTCTCTCTCTCTCTCTCTCTTTCTCTCCCTCCCTTCCCTCCTTCCCTCCTTTCTTTCTTTCTTTCTTTCTTTCTTTCTTTCTTTCTTTCTTTCTTTTTTCTTTCTTCCCCTCTCTTTTTTAACAGTACATATGAACTCTCAGCTGCAATTAATGACAGGTAAATGGTGCTGCCACATTAGCCAGTCAGGTATTGAGGACAGGGCAGTGCACTGCACGGAGTTTATAAAGCTGTAGGGCAATGGCAATGTAAACAGGTGCAGCCTTGATGGGGAATTTTGCACAGAGTGAAGTGGTGGAGAGAGCCGCCCTTTCTAAATAAGACTGCTCCACTTCAATCATCATTTTCTTTCTGGAGTCACCTGGGGGAAGGGGTAGCATTGGTTTTGTGGATGGTACTCTAGAAAGAGAAAGTTGTAATCTTTTTAGGAAAAAGAAGAAGAGGAAAGAGAAAGAAGAAAGGATAAAGGATGACGTGGGACATAGAGGCTAGCTCCTTTCAGTGGTCCACCACAGATATGCAGTTGCATTTCCACATAAGAGCAGCAGGGTGGGGTTGGAAAAGGGAAACAATTCCCTATTTTCTTTACTGATGACCCATGACAGTTGTGGAAGGGGGTGTAAAAAGGAGGGGGGAAACGGGGCAGGAGGGGGGAAACAGAGGGGTCTTTCAGTGACAGAGCAAGGCAAATGGCAAATTATCCATGGTTTCCAGAAATCCGTGGAGGCCCCTAGGCCCCTGGCCTGCTAAATACAGTGCCGTCTGTATGCATTTCCCACCTCGGAGATGTCTGATTGAATATTCCCGGCATTGCGCCTGGGTGTGTTTGGTTATGTACAATACGCCTATGTGTGAGATGCGTCTCGAGCTCTAGCGGAAGCCCTGGTACGAATCTACTTTGTTTTAGTAAGTAGGACAAATGCCTCCCACACGACACTGGTCAGTTCTGCAGCCAAACACATACCTTCTGCAAGAAGTTTTCTAGTTTGATTGGGTTTGCCAGGCCTGTGCTGGCGTGGAGGGTCGATATGTGCCTGGGTTGGGCCTACATTTGAATTGTGTTTGTGGTTTAGGCCAGTCTTGAGGAAAACAATGTCCTTTTTGTGCCCAAGGAGGGAGGGGGAGGCGAGGGGGTGTGCACGCTTGTGCAGGGAGGGCCCAGAAGGGTACAGGCCCTGAACTGAAGGGAGAACAGACAGAGGTGCTCACCCCAGCCCTCCTTAGCAGGGAGGCCCGACATCGTGTTCACATGGGCTGCTAGAGGCCACGGATAGACCCAGGACCCCTTGCAAAACTTCTGAGTTCTCCTCTGGCAGATTTCTTGAAGTTAAATCTTCTGGGCTTACAGAAAACAGCAGCAGCAGCAGCAACAACAACAACAAGAAACAAAACAAAACAAAACCAAAAAAAAACTAGCCCTGCCATTGCTGTTACTAGGTTTAGCTTCCCAAATCTGGGCTGAACCTGCCAGAGGAGTTTATGAAAGGCAGACTTAATTTTGTTGAGCAGTGTTATTTTTGTCTGTTTCATGCTGTTGAGTTCAAGAACATCTTCAGTAGAGGGGAAAACCACTTTTCCCTTGGATGCGTGTGGGTCAGAGTGCTTTTCTTCCCTGTGTACAAAAGAAGTCACAGTGAAATTTATCCTAATGGAATTCAACTATTAGTTTTGGAAAGAATTCAGAAATAACCTCAGAAATAGCTGAAGTGTTTTCCCTGCTGCTTTTCTCTATCTTAACGCTTGGCTACCTAAATTCCTGTTGGGTTCTAACACAAATGCATTTTGTTTGTAGTAATTAAAATGTTTTAATGAGACAACCATAAAATCCACCATTAATTATTTTATTTCAAACACTTCTGCCTTCTTTTGAACCAGGTCTATTTAGAAATAGTTTAGAGAGTAGCCTGCAGTTTTATTCTTTCCTCTGCATTATACACAGGAGTGGAGAAGTCATTTATAAATAATTACACAATGTTTTGGGTCTTTGGGCTTGTATAATATATCAAAGCGATTAGTACACTTATTGTTCCATTGTAAATGCTTTCTTCCCCCTCCTTTCAGTTTCTCTTGCCTTGTCTTCTAGCTAAACCTTTTTCTGAAAATCTTTTGTCTTCTTCATTCTTTTTGCTTGTTACAGTCCAGGAGCATTCTTCTTATTCAAACACTCGCAGCAGGGGCAAAGAAAGCGACTTCGGCGGCATCTTAAGTTTTACCGTAACTTTCTGGCATTTTCTTTTCTTCCACTTTTCCCAGACTACCTAGGGGCAGTGAAGAATTATAACATACATGAATTATTGGTACTCCCCTCAAGTTAAAGGGGGAGGAAAGCGCCTCATTCTGTCTGTCCCCGAGGGACCGCAGGAGCGGGCGGCCACACAAGGTATTTATCACTTTGCATCTCTTTGGGACGCCGGGCGCGCCCCCACCCTCCGCCGCTGCTGGTTTTTTTTTTTTTTTTTGCCCTGGCCCCGGGAGAGCCGGCGTTTTCGATTTCTTTTATAGAGCCAGGAATAAAGACTCCTGGGCTGCAGGAAGGGGGTCTCCCCCAGGCCTGAGTCAACTCCCCTCGCGCGAAGGCTCTTCCCACGGCGGGGGCGCGTGGAGGCGGCGCGGGGGGCGCCCCGACCCTGCGCCCCGGCAGGGGACACCAGGGCGGGCCGGGTCCCGCTCCCCGCCAGGGCTGGGCGCCGCGTGAGGGGATTAGGGCCGCACGAGAGGCGACCGCGTCGCCGCCTGCGGCCACGTGAGGACAGAGGCGTCTTCAAAAGTCCCCAGCGCGTTAATCCTTGTTATCCGCGGGACGCCCGCGGCCGTGCGGAGCCCGGGGCACCTCCTCCGGACTGGCTGCGGGTGGGGAGCGCGCCCGGCTCCCCCGGGCCCCTGGCGCGCACTTGGGGCCAGGGTTGCCCATCGATCCCACTCCCGCCTCGATTCTTGGGACCCCCGAGAGGGGGGCAAAATCGGGTCAGTGCCTGGTGCCTAGCGCGCCCCGTGGAAGAGGTGGGGAGCTGTTACTCTCAGAACGCGTCCGCCTCTGCTGCCAGAGTCACAGAGTCACGGACAGTGGCACTGGCATTAAAATCGGGCGCTCATTAAGAAAACAGTAAAGGCAGGTGGAAGAAAGGAGTGTGAGCGAGGAGGCCCACGGAGAGGTGCCGCTGCCCCCCTCTGGGCGTTTCCCCAGGCTGGCCCACAGTCCTGCCCCCGCCCCCTCCCGCGCGCCCCGCCCCCCGGGCCAAAGACCCGCCACAATCTGTCGGGACACGGCCCGTTTCCATATGAAGGGCCGCGCCGGGCGCCCGGGGAGCGCTGAATGGCGGCTAGCGGTCGGGCGGGCGCGCACGCCCCGCAGCCCCGGCTGGATTTGACCGCATTTGCATAGCAGGTGCTGATGCTTGTCCATTCTTACTTAAAGAAGTTTTAATATGGGATAAATTACCAGGAATTAGGGGCAGGCATGGGCGGGAATAAAGGGCCCATGTCCCCCGTCTTGTCTTCTCATCGCTGCCTGGTGTGGAAAGGAGGGGAAAGGACAGACTCGAAGTGAGATTCGTCTTTAGAGTCCTCTTCTTAAAAAGCTACAGTGCCCCCACCTCCCCAAACACACCCCAAAAAGAGCAAAGAGAAAACAGGAGGGAACTTGAGTCAATTTGATTTTAGAATCTGTTCTGCAGAGAGTAAAGCAATAATCCTTGGGATAGTAATAAGATTAGCCAGTGAAGATCTTTGAGTTGGAAAGTCTGGCCGAGTTTAAAATGTTAATCCTGGCCCTAATCCGCCCCATTGGCGAGTAGAAGTGTTGCGCCAGGAGAGGTCGTGCTTTCTTCCTATTCTTAAACCACGTTGGCCCCTTTCTTATCACAAGGAGCTCCTTCCCGCGCGGGTGCGCTCTGAGGGCTCCTGGGCTTGAGATGGCTGGGCAGCCAGGGCCTGCCTCCTCCGCGCAGGGGCGACCTGACTCAACCTCCCTGGGGGAATCAGACCCATTGGGGCTACTTGGGAATGAAGCTGGCCACTAGGTGCATTCTGTGAGCTTGGAATCTTGTAAAGGCTTGGAGCAAAGTGGAGATTCAAAGAGGTGGGATTTGAAGAGATGGGAGCTGGAGTGTCTCCTGGCCCTGTCCCCACAATCCTCTTTAAACCAGACTCATGAATATCCTGGAAGGGACACCCTGGTTTTCAGATTTTAGGGTCTTAGGGACTGGTGATAGGGACCAGTGGCCTCAGACTCCAGCCTGCCTGATTGTGATCTGGTCTACTGACCGGATTTATGGGAGAAGTGCTTGGTGTCAGGGGACCTCTGAAGAGTCTCTAATTACTTGGGGACCTGGGAGGGGGCTAGGGTGAAGACAGGGGGGACTTGGCATGAGGATACTCCTCCCAGAGCTATCCACACCAAGATACTGTCAGACGGAGGGGACCCTAGGCTGCTGTCCACTGAGCAGCCAAATGATAAGGCCATCATCCCCTTTGCCTTCTGGCCAAGGAGGCTTCCTTCTTGTCAGACCCACACACTGCTTTTAAGGGCTCAGCCTCCTCTGGTCCCTGTGGGTTCTCTCTCTCCTGGTCTCCTTCTACCCCATTCTGGGGCAGAATCACTCCTGGACTCATGAGGCAGGCCTGTGGCTTGCCCCAAGTCCTTCCCAACGCGCCTGCTTTCCCCGGAAGGCAGTGCGAGGTGCCCAAATGGACCATATGGTTTGGAGCGAGAGCCTTGGAGCCTACAAACAATGGGGAAGTGAGAGGCCCAGGTCAGTGGCGGAGCTCTCGCGGCTGCAAACCTCCCTTTCAGCCTAATGAAGCTGTTGTCTGGGGGTAATGATGCAAATGCCTAGGCGCTTTCTCGCCGTGATAGTCTAGAACGTGATTTGTCATACAATCTGAATCTTTGGGAGGACTTTAGACGGAACCTCCCCCAAAGATGGAGATGAGCCATATGTGCACTTTGCATCTGAAGTGGAGGTGGGGGTTGGCCGAAGGGGGAGCTCTACCCACGCCCACTTCCCCAGAGGACAGCACCACAGCGTTCTGGCTGGGATCTGACAGCAGGGGGGGCACAGTTCTCCGTGGGGGCTGCCTGACCTTGGGGGACTCATGAGTGGGTGCTGTGCCACAGCATCTGATCATAAAGTGGATGTGGCTGCTGGGGAAAAATATAAGTGAATAAGTGATCTGGATGTGCTGAGTGGGGTGGTCGCTGTCCCCCGCTCATGACAGAGGAGGGACCATTGTGGGTGAAATGCTCACTTAACGATGTTTAGATTTCACTTCCCTGTGGCTGTTGATGCTGACTGGGGCCAGGATGGACAGACATTTCAGTGGAATTTCTGAAGCAGAAACCATAAAGGAGACGTAGGGACCAGGTGCCAGGCAGCCTGGGGCTCAGACAGGTGGGGACAGGAGAGAGGGGAAGTCACAAGGTAAAGCAATGAAAGTGGGGGAGCCCCGAGCCAGCATGGAGGGGAAACCTGCTGGTTGCTCCTTGCAGGAGAGGTAGCTGTCTACTATAGTTCCAGCTCAGGTCCAGCAAGGCCACCAGAAGTCTGGGGACAGAGAGACAAGGTACTATCAGTCTAAGTAAACCAGACCACTGAGGAATGAATTGATCTGTTTTTTTTTTTTTTTTAACAGTACTGGGGGTTGAACCCAGGGCTTCCCACTTGCATGCTGTGCAAGTGCTGGACCACTGAGCTTTTTTGAGACAGGGTCTTGCTAAGTTACGCAGACTTCCTCTGGTCTCGAACTTGTGATCCTCCTGCCTCCCAAGCCCCTGGGATTACAGGCCTTAGCCACCACACCCAGCTTATGGTTTTTGTTTTTAAGAGAAACCCCAGTGACCCAATATGAGTTGAAAAAGAGTAGCAATGACAGAGTGACAAAGAGAAGGTGTCTGGAGGGTGGAGTCTGCCCTAGAGGGAGCTGGGGAGGCAAAGATGACACATCCACATCTGTCTGTAGACGAGGCCTTTTTCTTCTACTCCTCCCTTCTGTGCTCTCAGCACCTGGCACCGGGCCTGGCCTCCACGGTGATGCTCCAAGGACAGTTGTGGAGAGAATGCTTTTGTGCATGGCCACCCGTGTTCATACCTACTGGGGGGGGGGGGTTTCACATCGGGTGCATGCACACCCTTTCTTCCCCTTTAGGGGAGGAGTGGGGAGCTGGGCTGCACCTCCCCTCTGGGATCACTCCGCCCTCTGTAACCTGAGAGTTGAGCCACAGGTTGGCTTGGCACTCTGTGGGGTGCTCAGCCCCAGCTGCAAGAGGGCTTGCCATGCGGGTGTCTGTTCACCTCCTCCTTGGGGAGTAAATTTAGGTGATAAGAAGGCGTGTGGGAAACAGAGGTGCCACAATCAAGGGAAGATCGGTCCCTGATTACTCCTGCTGGCTGTGGGGGTTGGGCAAGGACAGATTGAAACCCTGACCACGCCTGTTGCTTTCTCAGATCACTTAGGGGTCACAAGTAAGTCATCGCCAAGGTCTGCCAAAGCCCTGGCATGGGATACTCTTTCTGCTCCCTCAGGCACCCTCAGCCTCCTCTCTGGGCAATGAAGGCGAGAGGAGGGGAGAGTTGCCCCGGTGACACCGCCAGCTCTCAAAGCCCCAGCCACAAGCTGCTCACCGCAGCACCTGTTACCGCGAGCTGTGTCCTGCTGTGGGAGTTGGGGGTGGCTGTCCTATGCCTGGGGCAGGGTAAAGGTAGGGGTGCTGGGAACCCTGAGAGATCAGATTTTCTGCTAATTTGAGGGCAAGGCAAGAGATACTTGTTTAGAAAAATGGGAGTCTTTCTAAAACATCCTAGTCTTCTTGTTTTAAAGCAAATGTTCTCAATGCCCATTTTGCCTGAGTGCTAGGAATGCCCAGGTCTGGCATTTTCAGTATCATTCCCTTTTCTCGACTCCATCATTATCATCATCATGATCCATGTTGAATACTATTGGTGAACAATCTTTTGTGAGACAGCTGTGGCCTCAGTATGCCTGTTGTTGTGGTTGTTAGGTGCCATTGAGTCAGGTCTGATTCATAGCAACCCTATGTACAACAGAATGAAACAGTCTCTGACACCATGCCTTGCCTGGCACTATTATCAGTGCTTCTCTGCTATTCATAGGATTTTCAATGGTGGGTTATTTCAGAAGTGGGTTGCCAGGTCTTTCTCCCTAGTCTGCAGCGCCTGGTATTCCCAGGCAGTCTCCCATCCAAGGACTAACCAGGCTGGCCCTTCTTAGCTTCCAAGATCAGGCTCTTTAAGGATGCTAGGGTGCTATGGCTGCAGATTCAATATGCCTGCTTTCCTTAAATCCATACATAAACTTTTGGATTGTGTATTTTTATCTGCCTGGTAAACATGAGGTTCAAGAAGACTGAGTCACATGTCCAGGGTCATGGGGCCAGCAGGTAGTAAAGCCAGGATGGAACCCAGGGTCATCTAGACTCTGGGCCCATGATCCCAGCTACCCATCGGCCATCTCTGCCCTTCCCTGCTTTACGTGAACAACCTCTCCAGAGACAGCTCCTGCTGGGTGCTGGGACTTAGAGAGTGTGTGGAAACCACAGCCCCAGCCTGTAGGGAGGGCAGCTCTCAGAGCTGTCGAGGGGCTGAAACTCTCTGGGGAAGGGCTCTGTGGGCACATAGAGGGCATTGTTGGTTTTGGAGCTGGTCTCTGCTCTGGCTTTCTTGGTGGGAATTCAGAAGTCTGGGGCTCCTCTGTTATCTTGAGAAAATCCTCCCCTTCTTGGGCCTCATCTTCTGAATCTCAAATGTGGATAATTGAGGTAGAAGGCAGAGGACATAAAGGGTCCCCCGGGGGCTTGGTGGCCACCTGGAGAGTCCCAGGCTCATGGGTGCAGCGCTACCCTCCTCTGAAGTCTGGGGATTCCTTTGGCTGTGTAGCATCAAACCCTTTCCTCTGCAGTTTGGTCTTCTGTGCACGTAGTGGGCAGAGGTTATGTGGGGCCCAGAGAGCTGAAGCCAGGGACCTCTCAGAGTGGTGGAGGGGAAATTCTCTGCATTATTTGAGATGAAGCACATGGCCCTAGGATTTGTGGACTGCCCTGGGTTTCTTGTCCCCATGTCCTTGAAGAACTCAGCATGATCTTGACACCCAGAGGCCCTAAGTGATTTATACTCATTGACTCAGCAGTATTCATTGATTTATTCATTCATGCAGTTTACTCATTCTCTGCTATGCTGTTGAGTCAGCTTTTCCAGGGTAAAACAACCATTTAATTTTCCCTACCTCAACCCCTTCGAAGGTTTCCCATAGCGCTTAGAATGAAATACCTCTGTCTTTTCATTTTGACTGTGGCTAATGAGGCTCTGGGGCTGGGATTTAGCTCAGTTGGTAGAGCACTGCGCTGCAGTCTCTGAGGTCCCGAGTTCAATTCCCAGCACCGCATAAATGGGAGAAGGGCCTGGCAATCCACTCCCAAGGCAATCCCGAAACAGTCCGCCATTGAAAACCCTACGAGGGTCGCTATGAGTCGGATACCGACTCCACGGCATCTAACAACAACAACAACAAATGAGGCTCTGCCTCTTCTGACTGTTGCCAGCCCAGAGCTGGAGGCCCCTCATCCTCATTGCCAGTTCTATCCTTTGCCCTCTGCATACCAGCCACACTGGTCCCCAGGGGTGACTTCAGTCTCTTGAACCTTGTATTTGAAAGGCAGATAAAAATACACAATTCACAAGCTTGTGTATGGATTTAGGGACCCTTTTGCCACTCCTTGGGGGGTTTTGTGCTTGCTGTTCCTCCACCCAGAGGCCCCTGCCTATGCTGGCTCCCTGTCACCCTCCAGGTCTTATAGCAAATCTCTGGGTGATCTTGGCCGAAGCCCCGTAGCCCCAGACACTTCATCACACACTGTCTCCACCAGCAAGTCATCTGTGACTGGTTTACATATTCACTCATTGACCCATTCCTTGGCTGTCTCTCTCATGAAACTGAAAGTTCCACATGGTGGCAAGTACTTTGCTTAGCTTAGTATCCCATCTTGTCATTGTCTAGAACAATGCTTGCCACATAAGAGGCGCTCAGTGTTTCATAGCTGAATGTGTGCATTGATCTGGTTGTTTTTTAAATGATAAAGCATGTACCCCGCTATTTTGTAGGATCCCAGCCTCCCAGCCCCAGGGAAATCCTGGCTGAAGATGACAGCGAGGCTTGTGTGAATGATTCAGCGCTATGTGTGTGAAGCTATGTGCGTCCGAGTGGAGTGTGTCCAAGGCAGGTCTCTCCTTATGCATGGGGACATTTTCTGGCTTGGTGGACAGAGCACTGATTCCCACAGGATGATTTTGCATCAAGCACAAACCCCTGGAACCTCTGACTGACATGGTCTGTGTTCCAGGGGGATCTCTGCACCTGCCGGAGCTGGGCGCATCTCTTCTCTTTTTGAAGGGCCTGGGTGTCCATGCGTCCCCCAGTGTGGGAGTGGAGGAGGGCAGGGACTCTAGTCTGAAATGCAGTGCTCTCAGGGGCCGGGGAAGAGGAGGGCCTCAGAGCAGCGCGGAGCTGAGCAGTCGCCGAGGGAGGGCAGGACTCACCTCGGTGGCAGCCATCAGCAGAGGGAGACCCAGGGTTAGCACGAAGGAAGGCCACTTGGACGCCCACCTTCATTGTTCCCAGGAATCGGCCTGTGATATGTTTGGGGGTGGTGTGGGGTCCTAGGTCCTGGCTGCGCCCCCTGAGCACTGGCCGTGGGTCACCTGAGGGCTGGGTGGTGGGAGAGGACCCACTTCTGCCCTCCCGGAGCTGGGTATCTTCCTGGGAAGCAGAACTCAAGCTCACCAAGCCACCAGGGGGCCCAGCTCAGATGCAGCTCTGCTCATACACCCCATTTGCGATGGCTTAGCGGCTGTACGCCCTGCTGGGAAACCAGAGGAAACGCCCTAGGGCTGCCCTCCTGAAGTTTACATTTCAGTAGAACACTTGTTGTTGTTAGGTGCCGTCGAGTTGGTATCCGACTCATAGCGACCCTCTGTACAACAGGGGAAACATTATTGTCAGCGCTTCTCTGCTGTTCATAGGGTTTTCAGTGGCAGATTGATTTTTGGGAGGGGGTTGCCAGGACCTTCTCCTAAGCCTACAGTTTCTGGTTTTCCCAGGCGGTCTCCCATCCAGGTACCAAGTAGGCCCGACCCTGCTTAGCTTCCGAGATCTGACGGGATCGGATGCCACAGGGCTACAGCTGCAGGCATTTCAGTAGAACACAGAGCCCTTCACATCCATAAATACACACTTAAGATCACCCAGGGCTAGGATTTAGCTCAGTTGGTAGAGCGCTGCGCTGCAGTCTCTGAGGTCCCGAGTTCAATTCCTAGCACTGCAAAAATGAGAGAAGGACCTGGCAATCCACTCCCAAGGCAATCCCGAAATAGTCAGCCATTGAAAACCCTATGAGGGTCGCTATGAGTAGGATACCAACTCGACAGCACCTAACAACAACAAAGATCACACGGGGGGGGGGCAGGCACCTGTAACCTTAGCTACTTAGGAGGCTGAGGCAGGAGGATCTTGAGTTTGAGGCCAAAAGCAATCTGTACAACTTACTGAGACCTTGTCTCCAAAATACAAAGGAGGCCTGGGGTGCAGCTCAGTGGCAGAGTGCTTGCCTAGCGTGCTGGAGGCCTGGGGTTCAACCTCTAGTCCTGTGGAACAAACAAACAAACAAACAAACAAAAAGACAATAGCAGGGTGCCAGTGAGGGGGAATCCCAGGCGAAACCTAGTAGCAGGGAAAAACTCTAGGGGAGGGAGGCTGAAGCTGAGACTAAAAAGATGACAGGGAGCCAGCCATGGGGAGAGCTAGAGGGAGAGCATTCCAGGCAGGTGCAGACTCTGGGGCGGGAACGTGGTGGTCATGTGTGGTCATGCAGTAGACCCCTGTATCCTAAGAAAGCCTTCAGGGGCCAGGTGCAGACAACTTGTGACACACATACATACAATGAATAGGCACACGTATCTACTGAGCTCTTTCTCTGTGCCTACCACAGTGCTCGTGTTGCACACAGCACCTAAGCCTCACACCGCTGTTACGTTCCTTAGTATGCAGAGAAGGGAATGAGAGTTCAGACCGGTGAAGTCAGTTCCCAAAGGTCACCCAGCCGGTCATTGGTGGAATTGGGGCTGGAACATATCTGACTCAGAGGTCATCACTGCCAGGTGATTCTGTCTGCCAGTACACCGGGAGACCATGCAGACCACACAAACTGCCACATATCTGATCTGTGGACTGGGACAGAGGAGGGAGAAACCAGAGAATATTGTCGTCACAGCCTTGGGCTGTTGGGAGGATTATGTGGAGAGCTATGTAGACAATCATAGAGATGAAAAGTCATCTTTAGAGCGCCCCCCTCCCCACCCGCCCAGGAGTTTCCTATTCTTTGATGAACTGCCAGGAGCGCTAGCTGTCTTAGCTGTCAAGAGGTGGATAGCAACGCCACCTGTTGGTCGGATGGGGTATGTCTGGACCACCACTCGAGGGAGGACTAGGATCCATCACCCATGCGGTGTTTACCAACCATCCACCAGGTATGGCACCCACTGCGTTGGGTCAGGTGTACAAAATTTGAGAGAGGAGTGAGCTAACAGGTGGAGGAGGCCTCAGAGGCATGGCATTGCCTGGCAGGGTGGAGAGGGTGAGTTGGGAGGCTGGGCTTCAAACTTCTGTCTTCCCTTGTCAGTGCCTGAGGAGGTCAGAAAACAAACCAAAAGGGATGGGGAAGAAACGAGGGGGCTGGGAGGACTTGAAAAGCTCAGAGAGGCTCTATTAGAGAGGCAGAATATGGGCAGGCAAGGACTTAGTAAAGCAAAGCAATATTTTCTTGTAACTGAAATGATGTATATATAAGCTATTTGCTGCAGTAGTATTTGAAATCTTGTTATTGTTGTTAGGTGCCGTCGAATCGGTATCCGACTCATAGCGACCCTCATAGGGTTTTCAATGGCTGACTGTTTCAGGATTGCCTTGGGAGTGGATTGCCAGGTCCTTCTCCCACTTTTGTGGTGCTGGGAATTGAATTAGGGACCTCAGAGACTGCAGAGCAGCGCTCTACCAACTGAGCTAAATCCCAGCCCAATTTGAAATCTAGGAAGTGGAAATGACTCATGTGTCCATCAGTAGAGAAGTGGTAGAATAAAGTGTGTTATAAATAAAGGAATGCTGTGGAGCTATAAACAAAAATAGTGATCAGGTTGTTTAGGTATTGATATGGAAAAGTGTCCAAGGGATCTTAAAGCAGCAGCAAAACCAGCAAGAGCCAAGGTTCGAACACTATGCATAGTATGCCTAATTTTATATAGAAAGAAGACAAGATAGGAGAGATTCCTCCTTGCCTGTCTGTGTGTCAGGAAACTGGCATGTGTGCAAGACACTGTTGATAGGACAGTAGCCTGAGTGCACAAAAGTCTGGGAGACAGGCAGGAAGGAAGATCATTTATCTTACAATATAGCTTATGTTTTTTATTCTAATTTTTAAATTAAGCCTAAAAATTCCATATCCAAGTTGTTGGTTTAAAAAAAAAAAGGAAAGCAGGGGGAGGAGGGTCATGAGAGGGCAAGAGGGAAGTTAACATGGGCAGAGTACAATGAAGTGCATGTATGGAAATGTCATAATGAGACCCATTAAGCTATATATTAAAAATTACTAATAAAAGCAGTCAAATAAAAAAGCAAACAAGCAAGCAAACAAACAAGCAACGAATTTGGACCCCATTGCAGTTCAGCACTGGCTTTTCCTCTTGGTCTTTGCTTCTCTTGATCCTAAAGAGCCGAGAAGCCCCTGAGAGCCACATGAGACCCAGAGTTCTAGAACTAGAGAGCTGTAAGGGGCCTTTTATGGTGAGATGACCTGCTGAATGGGAAGCCCATGGACCTTGTATGTGTAAGGTAACTTATTTCTCAAAAGATTGCTGTTGGAATTTGTTCATCCACATTTTCTGATTCCTCAACTGTGGCATCCAATCCCGTCAGATCTCGGAAGCTAAGCAGGGTCAGGCCTGGTTAGTGCTTGGATGGGAGACCGCCTGGGAACACCTGATGCTGTAGGCTTGGGAGACAGGCCTGGCAACCCACTCCCAAAAATCAATCCGCCATTGAAAACCCTACGAATAACAGAGAAGCACTGACAATAGTGTTTCGCCTGTTGTACGCAGGGTCGCTATGAGTCAGATACCGACTTGACGGCACCTAACAACAACAACAACAAAGGTCCACAATATAGTTGCACTCATAAGCTTGTTGTACTTTACCGTAATGGATGCTGGGTGCAGGGAGCCCTTCATTTAGTTGGCCTCCAGATATTTACTGAGCATCTGCAAGGTTTTAGGTGCTGGGACGAACCCTGGGAATGCCCCGGAGAAGCCTCAGCCTCAGGTTCTGCCCTTGGGGGGCCACACTGAAGAGCTGGGGAAGTCCCAGCCCTGGTGGAGGGGAGCGGGAGGCAGTGGGTGCCTGGGAGGGAAGCATGCTGAGGGGGCTGAGGACCTCAGTGGGTAGATGAGGCCATTGTCTAAAGGACCTCTGACCGAGGAGGCTTCTGGGAGTTGGCCCGCAGCTGTGGGCCAGATGGGACCTGGGCTAGCCTTCCGGGGGGCTCTTTCTCCCTAGGAACAGTGTAGCAAGGAGCAGGGGAGGAGGAAGGGAGTTTGCAGGGGACCTTCTGGTTGAGAGCGTGTCTGAGCCCTCTGTTCTTTTCTGGGGATCATTTGCCACCTGCAGGGAGACAGGATGAGCAGCCAAAGGTGGAGCTGGGTGCCAGATTCCCCAGGGCATCTCTTCATTCTGGGGAGCCTTGTCCAGAGGGGGGACATTGGGAGGGGGTGCAAAGACTTAGGAAAAAAGGGCCCACAGGCAGCCCCCCAGTCCCTTGATGGCGGCTGTAGAATCTCTGCCTTAAAGGAAGTCCTTTCTGCTTGGCCCCCAGCCCAGCCCGCTCCTCCCCTGCCAAGTTAGCCACAGTTCCCTTCCTCCCCATGCCAGGGAACTGGAGCCAGAAAGAATGCCCAGGTCTCAGAGCCAGCCTGGGGCAGAGCAGCCCCCAGGTTGACAGCTTTTCCCAGTGTGGATTCTACCTGGTGTGGCGACACGGGTGGTGGTCCCACGTGGCCCGCTGTGTTCCATGATTGCACAGGTGCCCCTGGCTAATCATATTTCCTGAAGTCGGGTAATATGGCAGCCACTTCCTGTCCCAACACATGGTCAACTTTGTGCCTAGGGCATATGCCAACTGTATGAAGGGAAAACCATTGCTATTAAAAAGCCCCAGGCAGGCACCAGGGCGCATTGCCTATAATCCCAGTGAATTGGGAGGCTGAGGCTAGAGGATTGCAGGTTCAAGGTCAGAGGCAGCCTGCGCAACTTAACGAGACCCTGTCTCAAAATAAAAACCAAAAAAGGGGCTAGGAGTGCAGCTCAGTGGTAGAGTACTTGCCTGGCATGCATGAAGCCATAGATTCAACTCCCAGTACTGGAAAATAAAACAAAACAAACAAACAAACAAACCCTCATTTCTTTTCCGAAAGGTGATATATGCACAGATATAGAAGTTAGGGTGACCCAGTGGCCTAATGGATAAGGCATCAGCCTCCGGAGCTGGGGATTGTGGGTTCAAGTCCCATCTGGGTTGCACCTGTTAGTTTTGGGAGAAGGACCTGGCAACCCCCTCCCAAAAATCAATCCGCCATTGAAAACCCTATGAACGGCAGAGAAGCACTGACAATAGTGTTTCCCCTGTTGTACAGAGGGTCGCTATGAGTCGGATACCGACTCGATGGCACCTAACAACAACAACAATAGAAGTCAGGCGGCATGAAAGGGAGTATAATAAAAAGACAGTTGGCCTCTGCTGACCCAGGTGCCCAGCCTTCTTCCCTGGAGTTAATCACTGTTCCCACTTACTTGGGGGCTCTTATAGAGACATAAAGGCTTGACTGTGCATAGAAAGTGTGGGGGCCGTGTTTTCTTTCAACAGTGGGCAGCACATTGCCTTGGGCACGGGGAACCTCAAGATGTGGCCCTCTACCCTGTGGTGATGTCTATGGATTTTGTTGGGGACTCCTCTGCCCCTCTGTTCTTAGGTCCATCAATGATGAGCTGCTGGAGATGGCAAAGAGGGAAGGGGTGAGACCAGAGTACTTACTCTCCAACCCCAACCCTGCCAGATCATCTTTGTCACAGTCTCTGGCTGCACTGCCTTGGCTGGTGCCCGTGTCCTGCTGTGGCTCCTTCAGGGCTCAGCTCCCTCCTGTCGCTGACCTCAGGCGACTGCATTATCCTGCTCAGTTTTCTTTAACTTTGCCCACATTTTTATTTATCCTCCTAGGGGTGCACTGCTAGGACTTAGCTCAGTGGGTAGAGCACTGCTCTATAGTCTCTGAGGTCCCGAGTTCAATTCCCAGCACCGCAAAAATGGGAGAAGGGCCTGGCAATCCACTCCCAAGGCAATCCTGAAACAGCCGTGGAAACACTATGAGGGTCGCTATGAGTCAGATACCGACTCGACGGCACCTAACAACAACAACAGGGGTGTACTGGTAAATGTTTAATAACTGGGCAAGCTGTTTAGTCTCTGGGGAAAACAGCAGCAAAACCAACTCTGATTTGTAGCATTTCCTGATTTCTTTTCTTTCTTTCTTTTTTTTTGCGGTACTGGGGGTTGAACCCAAGGCCTGGTGTTTGCATGCTTTGCGCGTGCTGGACCACTGAGCTGTGCCCCCAGCCCTTTTTTTTTTTTCACTTTTTGAGACAGGGTCTCACTAAGTTACGCAGACTGCCTCTGGTCTTGAACTTGCGATCCTCTCGCCTCTGCCTCCAGAGCCACTGGAATTATAGGCATGTGCCACCGCGCCCCTTGGTTACTCGAATTTCCTGATTTCTGTGTTGTAAATTCTCTCACCATGACTGATGTCAAGTCATTAGACCAACATTTGGCACTTGGGGGCTGGTAGAGCTGACCCCAGAATAACTTTGACTTTTGTCTTTAATTGCTCGGGGTGAGGGAGCCATCGGTATTTCCTGCCAGCGTCCTTACCAAAACACGGAGATGAGACACAGTTCAGCACCTTAGTGATGTGTCTTGAGGATCCTTCCATATCTGAATAGTCAGATTCACAGGACTTTAAGTGGCTGAATAAATTCCCACTGGACAAATTTACCCAGTGATTACCGTGTAACTACTCCCCAATAGGGCTGGGATTTGGTTCCGTTGGTAGAGTGAAGCACTGCAGTCTCTGAGGTCCCAAGTTCAATTCCCAACACCGCACAAATGGGAGAAGGACCTGGCAATCCACTCCCAAGGGAATCCCGAAACAGCCATTGAAAACCCTATGAGGGTCGCTATGAGTCGGATAACAACTCGACGGCACATAACAACAACAACAACAACAAACTCCCCTATGAAAGTGCACTTAAATGTGGTCAGTCTTTTGCTATTATGATCTCACAGTATCTATTCATATGCCATGTTAAATCTGTGCATATTTGATAGGATAAATTCTGAGAGGCAGAATTTCTGGGTGGAGACGTGCACGTAACACTTTTGGTTAAGTGTGGCCAAATTCCCCCCTGTAGAGAGTGGACCAACTTGCCACCAAAATGAGTGAAAATCTCTCTTCCCATCCCCAACACTTCCTAGACGTTCACTACATAAAATAACCAGGCTAAACCCAAACGCTTTCTGAAAGTGTTTGCCATTCTCCTAGGGGACTCCGTCATTTGTCTTGCAGGAAAGTTGAACGCAACCATTGCCCCCTTCCACATTCAGAGGATGGGAGAGAGCTGGGCCCAAACTGTCAGGTTGAAAGAGAGTCTTTGAGACAGTGGTCTTAGTCTGACAATATCTGGAAAGGTTACTAACTTCAAAACAATACTTTCCATGCTGTGGTCTGGAAGAGGAGAAGGGCAAAGAGAACCAAGGTGATGAGTGAAGCCAGAGGAATTCTGAATGTCTGAGACAGTGGCCTGGGGACCCTGGGGTTAGGAGAGGCGGAGAGAATGGAAGCCTCTAGTTACCAGTCTGGCTCCTCACTGATGAATGATTCCAGTGCTGCACTGGTGACCCTTTATATTTTATAATAGTTTTACATTGAAAGAAAAACTGGGCAGATAGTACGGAGAATGCCTGTTATCTCCACCAGTGTGGTTTCCCCATTACTAGCATCTTAATTTAGCAAGGCACATTTGTTTTAATTAATGAGGCAACCTCCACACATTATTTTTTTTTTTTCCCCTGGTACTGGGGGTTGAACCCAGGGCCTCACGCTTGCATGCTCTGCAAGTGCTGGGCCACTGAGCTGCACCCTCAGCCCATATTTTTTTTACTTTTTGAGACAGGGTCTCACCAAGTTATGCAGACTGCCTCTGGTCTCGAACTTGCGATCCTCCTGTCTCCGCCTCCCGAGCCGCAGGGATTATAGGCGTGCGCCACTGCGCCCAGCACCTCCACACATTATGGTAAACTCCATGGTTATTCCCATTCCCTGAGTTTTCACGAACGTCCTTTTCTGTTCCCGAATCCCATGTAGGATACAATACTGCGAGTCATTCATCATACCTCTTCAGGCTTCTTCTTGCTGTGGCAATTTGTCAGGCTTTTCTTGTTTTTGGTGACTTTGATGGTGTGAGGGGTACTGGTCAGGTGTTTTGTAGGATGCTAGACCCATGTCTAGCATTGGTTTTGTTTTGTTTTGTTTTGGACAGAGTTTCGCTGTGTGCATCCCAGACAGGGCTCGAACTCACGATCCTCCTGTCTCAGCTGGGATTGCTATTGTGTGCCACCACACCTGCGCTGGGCGTTGTTAATGATAATGTATTCTTGTTTTTTTTTTTTTTTTTGGTATTGGGGGTTGAACCCAGGGCCTCACGCTTGCATGGTCTGCAAGTGCTGGACCACTGAGCTGCACCCCCAGCCCATATTTTTACTTTTTGAGACAGGGTCTTGCTAAATTACACAGACTGCCTCTGGTCTTAAACTTGTGATCCTCCTGCCTCCGCCTCCTGAGCCGCTGGGATTATAGGCGTGCGCCACCACGCACGGCAATGATAATGTATTCCGTCAAATGGTTTTGCAAAATCTCTGGACCAAAGCCACCTTTGGGTCTCAGGATTCTCCAGCAGGGCTTCTGTGTGCCATTGCCTGGTGGACTGGAATAATAAGACAGTCTTCAGTTATCATTTTGTCTGGAGAAGTTGGATGGAGGCCACTTATTTGGAGCAACCCATCTGGGTGGGCCAGCTAGAAGCTGCTGGAAGAGGAGGAGGGACATTTCCCGGGGTGTAGAGGAGGCCAAGGTGGAGTCCATCAGCTTTGGCTTGACTCCTGCCTTTGCCGCCTGCCATCTGTGTGGCTCCTTAGGGCCTCTGAACTTCCGGGTCCTCACCTACAGAATGGGGATAAGGACTCCTGTCTGCAAAGTTGAGGATTTGATGAAATAGTGTGTCACAGGCTTCAGACAGGTCCAGCACATTTGAGCTGCTCAGAGACAACAGTTTGGGTGATGACGATGGTGATGGTAATGACGATGGTGATGGTGATGATGATGATGATGGTGACGATGATGGTGGTGATGACGATGATGGTGATGATGATGATGATGGTGATGATGATGATGATGATGGTGATGGTGACGATGATGATGGTGATGGTGATGATGATGATGATGACGATGGTGATGGTGATGATGGTGATGACGATGATGATGGTGATGGTGATGATGATGGTGATGACGATGGTGATGGTGATGACGATGATGATGGTGATGATGATGATGATGGTGATGGTGATGATGATGATGATGA
>VMDO01013198.1:15597-59275 GCA_007922755.1 Pedetes capensis | reverse complement strand
TGTGTCTGGAAATAACAGTTTTCTTTTAAAAATAAGATACAATGAAAAAGAATATAAATGAAAACAATGGTGTACTCACACAGAAATGAAGAGACCAGAAGGCAATTTCCATAGGACATGCCTATAAGAATTTCACTTACACTAAAGTTGTTATGGCAAATCATGAGGGAAAGTATTTGGGGCAAAAAGCCCACTAAATGACGAAAAACAAACTTGAATCCTTTCATGAAATCATGTACACAAACACATTCTAAATGAGGAATGAAATTGCCACACTTCTGAATGGCAAAACTTCTAATAATACAACGTGTTGGCAAAACTGGGGTAAATACCTTGTTGGTCTTCTGGAAGGAGAGCAGATTGCTACAGAAGTTCCACAGTCTAATCTAATGGCATTGTTGAAAGGAAGGTCTTATGTGATTTATGATTCAGCAGAATAATTCTTAGGTATAAACATCACTTTCATAGAGGTCAATGTGGAAAAATGGATGTATAAAATGTTTCATTTAGTTGTTTCTGTTTTCATGAGAATGGAAATGTAACTTAATTCAATACTTAGAAGTAATCAATTAGTTTTATATAGAGAGCAACCCTGATGAATCTCAAAAATAAAATCTTCGAGAATGTAAGAAATTGCATTACATATTATTTCATAGAAATACTTTTAAGGAACACGCATATATAGGAATATAGCTTTAGCTAATGTATTTGTATGTATATGCAACTTATAGGCAGAATTTTTTTTTCTTTTTGCATGGATGGATTTTGGGGGTTGAATCCAGGACCTTCTAGTACTATGGTGTACCCCAGCCCTTCTTTATTTTTTATCCTGAGTCTGGGTCTCACTAAATACACAGGCTGCCTCTGGTCATGAGCTTTCAATCCTCTTGCCTCTGCCTCTCAAGTTTCTGGGATTAAAAATTTACTTATTTATACATACAAATGTAAATAACCAAAACCTTAAAACAACCTAAAAGTAGATACCATTAAGTCCATGTTGCAGAATAACTGATGGAGAGAAAAAAGTGGCATGAAAGATCACATGTTAATGAAAAGTTGTTAACACAGTGTATTGAACCTAGGACTCAAACCTTGGCTATTTAGCTCAAATTCATATGTTTAACTATTATGTGTGTTTCTTTGCATATATCAAATATGCTAATATGTACCTCAGAGAGAAGAGAAATAGATATGAGGATAGACAATGACAGAAAATCATTAAGTATCTTGGATGAACTGATGAGAAGGCTATGATGAAGTTAACTCTGTGAACCTACAAAGGAAAAAGGAAGAGATGAAGGATAAGTAAAAAGAGAAAACATAAAATATTTGAAGGAACTGAAGAGTCTAATTGATCAGCATGAATTCTGTTGGCAAACAGACCAGAATCTAAATTGTCTGGCTTTTATCCATGTTACCCATGTTGCTGTTATTGTTAGGTGCCATCTAGTTGGATCTGACTCATACTGACCCTATGTACAACAGAACCAAACACTCCCCAACACTGAGCTATGTCTGGCACTATGTCAGTGCTTGTCTGCTATTCAAAAGGTTTTCAAGGGTAGATTGTTTAGGGGGTGGACTGCCAGGTCTTTCTCTACAGCCAGCAGCACCTGGTAGGTAGTCTCCCACCTCAGGACTAAACAAGCTCCATATTGTTTAGCTTCCAAGATCAGACAGGATCATACACCAGGGTAATATGGCTATAGGCATGTTATCTATTGTTATTGTTGTTAAGTGTTGTGGAGTCCAGTCTGACTCATACTGACCATCATAGGGTTTTCAATGGCTGATTGCTTCGGGATTGTGTCACGAGTGGATTACTAAGTCCTTCTCCCACTTTTGTGGTGCTGAGGATCAAACCCAGAGCCTCGGAGAGCAGAGGAGCACTCTACCAAATGAGCTAAATCCCAGACCTCTCTATTATCTATGTTGTTGTTGTTGTTGTTAGGTGCCACTGAATCAGTGTCTGACTCATAGCAACCCTGTGTACCTACAACAGATGAAACACTATTTTCAGTGCTTCTTTGCTATTTATAAGGTTTTCAATGACTGATTGTTTTTTGGGAGGGGGTTGCAGGTCCTTCTCCCAAGCCTATAGCACCCAGTGTTCCCGGGCTGATGAGGTCTGACCCTGCTTAGCTCCTGAGATCTAATGGAATTGGATGCTACAGTGGTATAACTACAGGCATATTATCCATGTTGTTGTTAGGTGCCGTCCAGTCGGTATCTGACTCATAGTGATCCTACATACAACAGGCGAAACACTATTGTCAGTGCTTCTCTGATGTTCACAGGGTTTTCAATGGAGGATTGATTTTTTTTTTTTTTTTTTGAGAGTGGGTTGCCAGGTCTGTCTCCCAAGCCTATAGCACCTGGTGTTCCAGGTGGTCTCCCATCCAAGTACTAACCAGGCCAGACCCTGCTTAGCTTCCAAGATTTGATGGGATCGGATGCCACAGGGTTATGGCCGCAGGCCTATATTATCTACAGGTAAAATAAACTGAAAAATTATTTAATTAAATGATTTTTTGTTGTAATAGAAATCATAATAGAAAATTTCACTTCCTAAAATAGATTTTGTTAAGGGAATTTTTTAAATTAATTGTTTGGTAAGTATTGAATGATTTTTTTTCTCACTAAAGTGTTCAGGCTTAAGAGTGAAACACCCAGAATTTTGAAGGAGAGACGAAGGAGAGCTAATATAGACAGACAAATACACCAATATAAACTGACTGGAAAATATTGAAAGGATTTCCTCATCATGTCTAATTCATGTTATTTAAAGAATCATTACTTTGCTCTCTTATAACATGTGCCCATATAGTTAACCCTAAGAACAACTACATACCTAGTATCTATTTATGACCTCATATCATAGAACTTACACTTATGAATTTTGTCACATGAATAGAGAACAGAAGCTAAGTAATGACAGTAAATAAAAATCTACTCCTACTTCTGACAAAAGAATTTTAAATAATGCATTCAAATGAAAATGACTGGGAATATACAAGAACAAAAGCTTAAACTATTTTAGCCTAGTAAGAATACTTAATAATACAGAACTTGCCATGATGTTAATTTTGCTATTGCTTTGCTAGATTTTGCGTTCTTCTGTGAATTTAAAATGCAAATGTGAAAATTGTTTACTTTAAAACAGCTTAATCTATCCTCTGTGTCTTGTAGATCTATGCCATATTTTTACATTGAAATCATTATGTGATTTTTCTAAAACAAAAAACAGTAAGTCCAAAATATTACCTCCTTCAGGACTAGTCAGTAGATTTTGGCAGTATCAAATGCCTAAGGGAAATAATTTTCTATCTGAGGGAAATAATTTTCTATCTGAAAGACTAGGTAGAGATTAATGTTTTGCCATTTCATAGCTTATTATCTTGAAGTGGACCCTTCCAAAGGCATGAAATATCCAGAGATTCATATGAATAATCTTCTAGTATGGTGTTTTCCCAGAAAACATTAGTTAATGCTATGTTGTTTTTCTTTGAAAGCCTCTTTGATTTCAAAATAAATTTTTTGTCTTATGAAAATAAAAGTGAGTTTATGTTGCTGCAAAAAATTATGTTCCCTATACTATTTAAACAAATTATTTAAACATTTTTTTCAACTGAATAATAGTCTCATCATAGCAACCACAATGTTGTTAGGTGCCCTCCAGCAGAGTCCAACTCATACTGACCTTATGTACAGCAGATTGAAACACTTCCTGATTCTGTGCCAGGCACATGATCTTATTTATGTTTAAGCCCATTGTTGCAGACACTGTGTCAATCCATCTGGTGGAGGGTTTTTTTTTTTTTTTTTTTCTTTGACCTGCCTGCCACTCTCCCAAACATGATGTCTTTCTCCAGGGATTGGTCTCTGCTGACTACATGTCCGAAATACATAAGATGCAGTTCAGACATACTTGCTTCCAAGGAGCGTTCTTGTTGCACTTCTTCCAGGACAGATCTGTTGGTTCTTTAGGGAGTCCATGGTATATTCAATAATCATCTCCAGCACCATAACTCAAAAGCATCAGTTCTTTTCCTGTCTCCCTTGTTCAATGTCCAGCTTTCACAACTATATGATGTGACTGAAAATACCATGGCATGGCTCATACGCACCTTCGTCTTCCATGTGACATCTTTGCTTTTCAATACTCTAAAGAGATCTTTTGCCACAGCTTTTCCCAGAGCAATGTGTCTTTTGATTTCTTGAATGCTGTTTCCACGGGTGTTGATTATAGAGCCAAGCAAAGCAAAATCTTGGACAACCTCAATCTTTTCTCCATTTATGGTGAAGTTGCATACTGACCCAGTTGTAAGGATTTTTGTTTTGTTGATGTTTAGTCAAAACCCATACTGAAGGCTATGATCTTTGATCTTAATGAGCAAATGTTTTAAATCCTCTTCACTTTCAGCAAGCAGACTTATATAGTAGATTAACCATTTCATGTGAGTTAAATTTTTGAAACAGAAGCTTTTATTCCAAAGCACATGTATATACACCAAGACTTACTTTCCAGTTCTGCTGCAAATATTTTCAAAATATAGTTTACATTACACTCTTTAATCTCAAGTTATTACTTGGGGATTATTAAAGTATTTTGGACTATTTGAGTAAATGATTGTATTATGCTTTATATATTTTCAAGTATTATTTTTGTGAATTTTCTTTCTTTTCTTTCTTCATCTGGATGCTAGCTCTCAGAACTTGGATTAGTTAGTATATCTAGTTCTACCAACTACTCTACTTTTTCTAAATGCTTTTTGCTCTTGAATGGTTAAACAAATGTGATAGAATTTTATTCATAATGATTAATATAGAATAGTATGGAATTGTGTTGCTAATTACGTGAATGGTGATTTGTCAATAGTGCTGGTGAATTTTCCTGAGGCAGCTCAGAAGTTTTTCACTTTCATCTTATTGATTGTCCTGGTTAGTTAACATTTTTGCATAAGTGGATTCAGGACACTAAAATTCTTAACTTTTATATTGAGAGGGTTTATTTTCCAAATGTGAAAGCCTAACAAACTTGCCAATATCTGAAAAAGTAAAGCAGTATCTGACATGTTGTTTTGTTGATGTCATGTTCCCTATTCTTTCTGGGGAAATAACACAACAAAGATAATGTAAGCATTTGCACAACATGTGACTATAAATGGAATAAAATTGACATCTAGAGCTGAATTGTTCCCATCCTTGTGGGTATTATCCAATGAAAGATGTTAATGCAAACATATTGAGGCTACAGTAGGCTAAATACTAACAGAAAGATGAGTTACTTGTTTGAGAAGGAATAGTCTGAACAATAGAGTGGAAGTTAAGGCTTTAGGAAAGGTTGAAGTTAAACCTCAAAAAATAAATCTTTTTTACTTTTTAATAATTCTGAGTCTTTTGATTGGCAATTTTTCCAAAACAATAAATATAATTAACTTTTTTTTTGTACTAGGGGTAGATCACAGGGCTTTGCACTTGCATGCTTTGCAAGTACTGTACCACTGAGCTGCACCCTCAGCCAATTTTTTTACATTTTGAGACAAGCTCTCACTAAATTACGCAGACTGCCTTTGTTCTAGAACTTGTGACCCTCCTGCCTCTGCCGCCAGGGTTGCTGGGATTACAGGTGTGTGCTACCACACCCAGCTAACATAATTAAACTTTTTATGTCACTATTTCCCAAGATTCATTCCATACAAAGCTACTCTGTGTTTATTAGAATTATAATTAAAAGGCAATTCATTACTTACTTACAAATTTCATTACTTACAAATATTTTTTACAAAAATTTTATTTACATTTAGTTCACTAATATATCAGGTACTGTTAGGTGCAAGATATTGAGCAGAGAAAAAAACAAGGCCTTTGCCCCTGAGAGAGTTTATGTTGTATATAGAAGGAACAAGTAAACCAAATAAGTAATTGAAAGTAAGTATGAATTATAACAAAGATTAGCAATAAGTGCTGCAAAGAAAAAGCAAGTTTAGAGAAAACTGCTCATGGAGCTATGATAGGTAGGAAAGTCAGAAAAACCCACTAGGAGGAAGTAATATTTGAGCAGAGATGAGTGAGGAGGGACAAGAGCATTTCACAGGGAGGCACATGAATATCAAGAATAACAAGATCAGCATAACTACAGAGGAAGGAGCAAGGGAACAAGTGATAGAAAATGAAATGGGAGAGGTAATCAGGGGCTACCTTATATATGGCTTTACTGTCTATGGTTTGCATTGACAGCTATGGGAAGAATATTTTTGATGATAAAGTTTATTTTGAAATAAATTTAAACCCCAAAATAAAAGATGCAAGAATATTATGGGAAATTCATGTATATACTCTGCACAAGCATTATCAAATGTGTACAATTGGACATTTGGTCCCATTTGCTTCCTTCCTCCCTCTCTCTCTCTCTCTCTCTCTCTCTCTCTTTCTTTCTCCCTCTCTCTCCTTCCTCTTTCCCTCCTTCTATATCTATACGTCTAACTATATGTCTGTCATATTATCCTATATGATTTGAGTGTAAATCAGAGATTTTCTGCCCATTTACTCCTAAATACCATTGTATGTTCCCTATAAATGATAAAATTCTTTTATCTAACCAAATTTACCATAATCAGAAAATTTAATATTGATGTGAGACAATTGTCTAGTCCATGGTACAAATTTAGTCAGTTATCACAATGGCCTATACAATCATTTTCCCCTCAGTTTACTATCTCATGCATGAACATGCCTTACACTTAGTTATCATGTGTCTTTATTGCTTTATAATCAAGAGAAGTTCCACAGCCTTCCATTGTCCTTCTCATCCTGTTGTTGTTGTTGTTGCTGTTGTTGTTAGGTGCTGTCCAGTCAGGTCCAACTTATAGTGACCCTATGTGCCGTAGAATGAAATGCTCCCCAACACTGTGCCATGCCTGGCAGTATGTCAGTGTTTCTGTGCTATTCATAGAGTTTTCAATAGCTGATTGTTTTGGGAATGAGCTGCCACATCCTTCTCCTATTTTCCCAGTACCGGGGATCAAACCCAGGGTCTCGGAGAGCACAGAGAAGCACTCTACCAATTGAGCTAAATCCCAGTCCCCTTAAAGAGCAAAGGTTAGTCATTTTATAGAATGTTCCTAACTGATACTTATTTGATATTTCATCATGATTAAATTCAAATTGCCCACTTTTGGCAGGAATACATTAAAGATATGATGCTTTCTGGGCTGGGATTTAGCTCAGTGGGTAGAGCGCTGCCTTGCAGTCTCTGAGGTCCTGAGTTCAATTCCCAGCACCGCAAAAATGGGAGAAGGACCTGGCAATCCACTCCCAAAGCAATCCCAAAACAGTCAGCCATTGAAAACCCTATGAGGGTCGCTATGAGTCGGATACCGACTCGACGGCACCTAACAACAACAACAACAACAATGATGCTTTCTCCTCAGGGTATCATACACATTGAAACACATATTTTGTTTTGTCATTTTTCTTTTCTTCAGTAATGGAGGTTGAACCCAGGGCCTCATACATGCTAGGAAAATGCTCTACCACTGAGCTCATGTCCAGCTCTAAGTTTTACTTTTTGTATTTTGTTTTGAGACAGTGTCTGCCTAAATTGTGCAGGCTGCCTCTCACCTCAAATTTGTAATCCTCCTGCCTCAGCTCTAGAGTTGCTGGGATTACAGGTGCTCTCCTTGGTATCTGATTCCTAATATTTTTTACATTAACTTCAGTTTGTTACATGATGTCCACCTTTTTTCCTAACTGCAGAACTTATATTTTCACCTGAACACTAATCATTTGTGGATTCTTTGAGACCACATAAATATCCCATTCCTAATCAAAATTTTACCAACAGAGTTAGCAATGTGTTATTTTCTAACTCTACCATCCCATCTATATTTATTGCTTTATATTCTACTGTGGTAAGGAAGATAGTTTGTTTCTTCATTCATTCATTTGGATTGGTTTTAAGTTGTGAACTCCTATTTTATTCAACAAGTTATAATGTATGACTTGTTGTTGTTGTTAGGTGCCATTCAGTGTCCAACTTGTAGAGACCCCATGTACAAGATGTGAAACAGTGCGGCTAAGGCTTCTTTGCTATTCATAGGGTTTTCAATGGCTGATTGTTTTTTGGGAGTAAGTTGCCAGGTCCTTCTCCTAAGCCTACAGCATCTGGTGTTCCCAGGCAGTCTCCCATCCAAGTACCGACCAGGCCAGACCCTACATAGCTTCTGAGATCTGAAGGGATTAGAGGCCACAGTGGAACAACTGCAGGAAATATATGACTAGTATTATTTAATTTGATTTATTATGTATTATGATATATGACTAGCATTATTTATTTTGATATCCAAATTATCTCATATGTGGCCAAGGGGAAGTATTTTAAGCTGGCTCAATATCTTTTAGATATATCTTCATAATTATTTTTGACCAATAAAAATATGTATTTATGGTTTTAAATATGGTTATATATATTTATGGTTTTAAATATGTACACATTATTGTTCTTGTAATATGCCATTGGGTCAAACTCAGATCCAACTCATAGTGACCTTACAGACAACAGAATGAAACACTACCCAATATTGTGCCATGCACACAGTCTTTTTATTTGAGCTCATAATTGCAGCCCCTGTTTCTTCTCATTTTAAGTCATACTACATCAGCAAAAGAAAGTCCCAGGACCTTTACTCCGTTAAGGTGGATTCCACTTTGAGGATGTTGTTCTTCTCTAGTTGCCAATCATCTTTTGAATGCCTTCTAGCCTGGGGGATTCATTTTCTGGAACTATATTTGACAGTGCTGATTTGCTATCCATAAGGTTTTCAATGGTCAATTGTTTCAGGAGTGGGCTGCTGAGTCCTTCTGCCTAGTCTCTCTTAGCCTGGAAGCTCAACTGAGACCTGTTCACCATGGATGGCCCTGCTGGTATCTGAAATGCTGGTAATATAGCTTTCAGCATCACAGAAACAAGCAAGCCCCTACAGTACAACAAGCTGATAGACACGTGGGGGGTATATATTATGGAATGGGTAAATCAAGCTAATTAGCATACATTATCTCACCTACTTACTTTGTAGTAATAATACCTAAAATCAAACCTTTGCAGCTTTCAAGTACACATTAGTCACTATAAAACACAGATATCATAAACTCATTTCTCCTATCTCTCTGAAATATTTTATCCTTTGATCAACATTTTCCCACACTCTTCCCACCCATCAATTTATAGTAACTACAATATTACTCTCTATTTCAATGAACCAAGTTTCTAGGTTCAAATAAGTGAGATCACATGGTATTTGTCTTTCTGTGTGTGGCTTATGTCTCTTAATGTAATTTCCTCTAGATTCATCTTCATCCATGTTGAAAATGACAGGATTTCATTCTGTTTTAAAGTTGGCTATTACAGATCCCACATTTGTCTGTCAGTCTGCTGACTTGTGGGGTCTTTTTTCTTGCTCTGATGCTCAAAGCTATGTCACCTGTATTAGATACCAGCAGGGTCACCCATGGTGGACAGGTTTCAGTTGATCTTTTAGACTAAGAGGGACTACAGAGTAGTATGTGGTAGCCCCGTCCTGAAACAATTAGCCATTAAAAACCCTACGAATAACAGAGAATTACTACCAAATATGTTACAAGAAAATTAGCCCTGTAAATTGAAAGACACTCAAAAGATATCTGTGGAAGAGTTGCTGCCTCAAAGTAGAGTGGACCTTACTGAGGAGAATGGAGTAAAGCCCAAGGGACCTCCATTTGCTGAAGTGGCATGACTCAAAATGAGAAGGAACAAGTATAATAAACATCCATTAATAATTAGAAAATGGCTGGGATTTAGCTCAGTTGGTAGAACACCTCTCTGCCATCTCAGAGGTCCCAGATTTGATTCCCAGCAGTACAAAAAAGGGAGAAGGATGTTGCAATCCACTCCCAAGGCAATCTCGAAACAATCAGCCATTGAAAACCCTTTGAGGGTCACTATGAGTCAGACATGACTTGATGACACCTAATAACAACAACAATTAGAATGTGAAAAGTACATAGTATGAATCTAGGAAAATGGGAAATCCTCAAAATGGAAATGGAGTGCATAAATATCAACCTTCTAAGCCTTGAAGGAATTAGCAAAACACAAGACTCTAGGAATGGATGGAGTACCAACTGAGATGATTTACCAAACAGATGCAGCACAGAGGTGTTCACATGTTAATACCAAGAATTTTGGAAAATAGCTATGTAATCAAATGACAGGAAGAGATCCATATTTTTGTCTACTTCCGGGAAAGGGAATCCAATTATGTGGAAATTATCAAATGAAATTTACATTACATTACATTAACAATCTGCATTATGCAGATGACACAACTTTGCTTGCTGAAACTGAAGATTTAAAGCATTACTGATGAAGATCAAAGAACACAGTCTTCAGTATGCATTGCACCTCAACATCAAGAAAACAAAAATCCTTACAATGAGTCAGTAGGCAACTTCATGAAAAAACGGGAAATGATTGAGGTTGTCCAAGACATTGTTTACTTTGTTCTACAATCAGCAATAGTCAAGAAATAAAAAGAGGCATTGCATTGGGAAAAGCTATTGCAAAAGACCTCTTAAAAGTGTTGAAAAGTAAAATGTCACATTGAAGATGTACCTCACTCATGCCATGGTATTTTTAGTTGCATCATATGCTTGTGGAAGCTGGATGTTGAAAAAGGGAGACAAGAGAAGAATTATGGTGCTAGAGAGGAATATTGAATAAACCATAGGCTGCCAAAATATCCAAGCTAAATGAAGTGAAACCAGAGTGCCCCTTGGAAGCAAGGATGTCTAGATTGTGTCTTACATATTTTGGACATGTTTCAGGCGGGACAAATCCTTGGAGAAGGACGTCATGCTTGTGAGAGTGGTGGGACAACAAAAAAGAACTTCAACTAGATGGATTTATACAGTGTCTGCAACAATGGGCTTAAACTTAAAAATATCATGCGCATAGCACAGTGTCTGGGAATGTTTCGTTCTCTTCTATATAGGGTTGCTATGCAATAGGACTAGACTCAACAGGACCTAACAACAACAATAGTACAGATCATCCTCAGATGATTTAACTTATGATTGTTTATGATAGTGTAACATAAATATATACACAGTAGAAATGGTATTATGAATTTTGAATTTTGGTCACTTCCCAGGCTAGTAATATCTAATATTCTCTTGATACTGGGCAGTGTTCATGAGCTTCAGCTAGCATTTAGCCACAGTCTCATAAGGGTAAAAAGCTGATATGTTCCAATATACTATGTTGCTATACCCTGACATTTGGTAGGTTCAATATATTAAATGAGCTTTACTTATGATGTTTTCAACTTATGATAGCTTTATCAAATATAACTATATTAAGTCAAAGATTATTGCTAACCCATATATATTTAATTTTCTTTAACCATTTATCTGTTGATGGACATGTAAGTTGATTCCATGCTTGACTATTGTGAATAATGGTGTAGTAAACATGAGCATTTCCTTACTTTCTAATGCAAGATGTCCCAGACCCATATTTTTTTGTCTCAACTGTGGAATAAGTCTCTTCTCCAAGGTTTCCTGGTTGCTTTTAATAATGAATACTATTAAAAAACACAACCTGACCTCTCAGTCAATGGTCAGCAAGCCTTTTCTATAAAGAGCCAGATATTTAGTGCCTTCAAAAAGTTGAGTTAGGACAGTGACTTCTCAGTCTATTCTATCTGGCATTGGTTGTTGTTGTTGTTGTTGTTGTTATTGTTGTTGTTGTTGTTGTTGTTGTTGTGAGGGGCCTGTCGAGTTGGGTCTGGTCCATAACAACCCTCATATGGTTTTCAGGGGCTGAAATAAAATATAAAATGAGTAGTTTATAAACAACAGAGAGTTATTACAGTTCTGGAAGTAAGCAAAATCAAGCCTCTTGCAGATTTAGGATCTAGTGAGGGCCTGCCTCACTAATAGGTATACATCATCTCACTATAACCTCATGTGGCAGCAAGTGCTAAGGATCTACCTCTCTTTCCTCTCTTTCATAAGACTAACTCAATCAGAAGTACTCTACCAGCATGACCTTATCACTTCCCTAAAGCCCCTACTTTCTAATACCATTACATTGGGGGTTAAGATTCAAAATAAGAACTTTTAGGAGGATATAAACTGTGAGACAATACCACTAACATTATTTAATTTGTATTTTAAAACATTTGCATTGTCTCCCTGTAAAGTATGATTTCAGTAAGTGTAAAAGTGGATACAAATAGATTACTTAAGAAATAGTATCAAAAGTCCAGGCAAGTGGTAATGGAAGAGATAATGGCAAAGGAATAATTTAGAAATTACATATACAGTGAATTTTAATTGTACAGCTGAAATTGTTTGCTCATTAGCTTTTTTTGAAACAGAGATTATTGGAGATTTTGCAGAATCAAAGAAGATTCCTTATTTTTGTTTATTGGTTTTGTCCTATTTTTTTCTAATCATACTATTTTAATGATGTGTGGTGCCATAAACTATGATTAGGAATACCCTGGCAATGGGAAGAGAAACAGAGTTTGGAGGTTTGACAATATTTCAATTTAGATACAGACTGAAGTGTGTATTAAACATTCTGGGCTTAAGTATGGAAAAATCGTTGGCACTAATTATATAAACATAGGTCTCATATTTTTAATACCTGATACTTAATATATAGCACTCTTTGAGATTACCCAAGGGTGAAAGTAGAGTCTAGATGAAGACTGGTCCATTCTCATATTTCAGGAAGAGGAGAATAATCCAGCTAATAAGACTGAAAAATCTACCACTTAAGAATGAAGAAAACAAGAAAGAGTTGTGTCTTTGACATGAAGAAAAAATATTGTTTTCAAGAAAGAACTGATGAAGTCTACTAATTATACAAACACACACACACATATATACTATCAATGATAAATATATTAACTCTATCTGAAGATATTCATTAAACATAAACATTAATATTAATGTTTCCTTACTGTCAGGTAGAGTGTACATTACTATCCAAATGATTTGACCACACAATTTTTTCCCAGTGAGGAATAACATGAAGAAATATAATTCAATGTAATAATCTTGTGGAAAACTTCATTGAGAGTCACAATGAGAATTTAAAGATCTCAAAATTGGGAAAGCTTTGGGGTCTATAAAGCCAGTTTCATTTTTATTTCAGTACCTTTTCTTGATTAATATTTGAATTTTTAAAATATATCCTAATGTGAAAAACTCCTTGTTCAAAATCTTTTATTTTTCTAAAACTTCTTCAGAGCTCTACAATTTAAAAGACTTCAAATTAGTAGAGAGATTTCACAGCTATAAATTTACTTGGTGCTGGGGGCCAATTCAATTAGCTGAGAACTAACTTTCAAATTGTTACCAATTGGATCGATGGAGTATGACAGCTTTCCACCTTCATTTCCATGTTTCTAGGGACAAGATGTTGAAAGAAATGTACTGCAAGACTAATTACATTTTAGAAAGATAGGGTGTTCTTTCTCTTCTTTTTAAACATTAGTAGGCAAAGGGGAGGATTTGTTTTTAATTTACAAAAAAGGGACTGCTGATTACATTAACCAGAAACACAATGTGAGCTGCTTCTGTGCAAGCAGAGTTCTTCAGCGCATGCTGATTCCAGCATGGCTTCAATTCCTCTTCTCTTTTTAGAGAAAGCATGTAGATAGTGTCACATGAACACTGCCTGCTCAGGTTGAAGCCTCACAGTAACAACTCTAGCAGTATTTCCCCAAATTACTGTGGTTCACTTAACATATCCACAGTGCTGTTCACAAATGTCACTTCCCTGCTGTATTTTTAACATCAGTCAAAAAAATTTTAAGGTGTTTGATTTTATTGTTGTTCAGTTCTCAGAACAGCAGCTGAGTATCTGGGAACAATACCTTCTCTTTCATTATAACTCTAAGATAATTTATCAGAAATACAATATTCCCTACATGTGGAAGGGCTTTGGCACTACTATCCCAGAAATACTTCTAGAAGAAATATGTCTGGTAATATTTATCATGGATAATGTCAAGAGTCTCTAAATTCTAAGTTTATAGCTTGGTAAGACAAAAACAGCAGCTATAGTTTAACAAAACTTCAAAAATATTATCTCCATTTTAGGGAATTTACAGACTTTTGTAGGTCATATAGGGTGTAGTTTTCCTGGTCAATTATGGGTAGAATATGTGTAAAAATGAATCTAAACTTGGCAAACCTAAATAGGAATAATTGAACAGATGTTAAAATTGAATACAGAATTCATCATAAGAGACTTGTTTTTTGTTTCCGATTTTTGTTTTTATAGTATACAAGGGGCTGAACCCAGAGCCTCATGTATGTTAGGCAAGTGCTTAACTACAGGCCTGCACTTGACACTCCTTTTATATTTTTTATTATGAGACAGGTCTAGAGGCATACTTCTTTGGCATCTGATCCCATCTAATCTCAGAAGTTAAGCAAGGTTGGGCCTAGTTAGTTCTTAGATGGGAGACTGCCTGGGAATACTGTGTGCTTTGGCTTGGAAGAAGGACCTAGCAGCCCACTCCCCAAAACAATCAGTCATTGACCTTATGAATAACAGAGAAGCACTGACAATTGTATCAGGTATGGCACAGTGTCCAGTAATGTTTCATTTGTTGTACATAGAGTTGCTATGAGTCAGACTTGACATGGTGGCACCCAACAACAAAAACTCCGTTACTGGTTCTCAGTCCTTCACATCTTCACCATCAATTCTCTTATGTCTCTGGTCGCTGAATTGCATCACCAGATTTCCTGAGTCTTCAGCTTGCCCAGGGCAGATTTTCAGACATCTCAGTCTCTAAAATCATCTGATACAACAACTTATGATAAATTAATAAATAGATTTCATTGGTTTCTTTCCTTTGGAGGATCTTGATTAATATATGTGGAGAGTTCTCTTTCTTCTTCACTCATACCATCATAGTTACTGATTAGAACCTCATTTCCCATTTTCAGGTGGCCTTTTGAAGACATGTGATTCAGTTCTTCCTGTGATGAGAACTTTTGTGAGGGGAGGAAATTTCAGAAGTTCAATTCCCTTTAGTTGTATCATATAGCTATTTTCCCCTAAGTACTTGACAATCTTCTGGAGTGTTCTAGCAAAAAATTCATACTGCTAACTTTACTTTGAGTTTCAGACAGATGAAATAATTTATAGTTTAATTCTGTTGAAAATATTGCATAGTATATCTGATACTAAAAATATTTTCAGTGCTTATTAAAATTCAAATTTAACTGGATGTCTAGCACTATTATTTTCTAAATCTGGCAAATATATCTGGAACAGTGAGTGAGGGATACAGATGCTTATGGCACTCAGAAATCAAGAATGTTGTCTCATAAGATTGGGGGGAAAATTGACCCTTATCTATCTCTGTCTGTTCCTCCATGGTAAGCTTACCCTTCTGAAACATGGAAGCAATATTTCTAGACCTATGAAGGCCAAGATCAGCAATTTCAAATACCTACAGATTCCATAATGTAACACATATGAATGCAGTAGGTCCATAGGGGACCAAGCTAAACCATTTCAAATGAGCTAACTGGGGTGCAGTTGATATTCTGCGACAGCCAGGTGTATCCTGTGCATATGGACTAGTATTGCTGGATTTTCTGAAATTCAAGTCTATATTTACTTTATGAAAAGTATTTTAATAGCTAAATGTTAGCAACACACAAAAATAGTTTTGAAAAGTAAAATGAATAATCATCAAGTGACAGCTCCCAAACTATCAGCTTTTGATTATCTGTCCAAACTTTTTCTGAAGACAGTAGTTAGTCTCCAAGATGCTTTACATTTCAGTTCTGCAACAAAAGTCTCACTTGAGTTGAGAGCCCAGAGCTCTGTTATAAAACAAAAACATAAGTAAAAAACAATAACATTACACTGTCTGAGTGCCTTTATGTAACAGATAGATAAAATATCATATAAAGGACTCACTGACTTGAGAAGTTGAAAGTGATTCATGTAGCATCAAAACTTTATTTCAAAACTGCCTAGTATTTGTTTCATGGACCTAGAGGAAATCAATAACATTGTGGTATTCAGTTTATATCCTGGAAAAGTCTATCTATATTGAAAGATTTTTATAGCTAATAAAACAAAGATAAAAATGAAAATATTAATACTAAGTACTTTGCAGTGATTGATTAAACTATACAAAAATTTATTTGGAAACATGAAAGACCTCAAATAGTCAAAATAATTCTAACAAGTAAAACTATGCAGGAGGCATCCCAACTCCTAATTTTAATTTATACTACAGGGCCATAATAATAAAAACTACTTGGTACTAACACAAAAATATACATGAAAATCAATGGATTGGAAGATCCAGATAAAGTTCACACAGAATCAATTAATTTCAACATATGTCAAGGATATATTGTGGAAAAAAAGGTAGTCTGCTTAATAAATGGTATTGGGTAAACCTAATGCCTACTTATAGAAGAATAAAAATTAATTCATACCTTTCACCCAGTACTAAAATTAATTTAAAATGAAACAGAGATCTCAATATCAACCTGGGCACATAGAAAAAAAAGTAGATAGTACATTTCAACATATTGTGTAGGCGAGTTGTTTCTTACGTAACTCCAATAGCCCAGGAAATAGTAACAAGAATTGATAAATGTGGTTATATAACATTGAGAAGTTCTGCACTGTGTAGGATACAAAAAAGACAATGGAGATTGAACCTGCAGAATGGCAGAAAAGTTTTGCAATCTATACATCTAACAGATATTAGTATTGAAGATATGCAAAGACTTTTAAAAATTATTAGGTACCCTCAAGTCCAGAAAAACTCATAGTGACCCTATGTACAAGTAAACAAAACACTTCCTCACACTGTGCTTTGCACACAACCTTTTTTATGTTTAAGTCCATTGTGGCAGACACTGTGTCAATCCATCTAGTCGAGGGTCTTCTTTTTGTTGTTGATTCATCACTCTCACAAACATGATGTCCTTCTCCAGGGATTGGTCCCTCCTGACAACATGCCCAACAACAAAATATGTAAGATGCAGTCTAATCATCCTTGCTTCTGAGGAACACTCAAGTTGCACTTCTCAAGGATGGATCTATGGGTCCTTCTGGTAGTTCACAGTACACTCAATAATTGTCTCCAACACCATAATTCAAAACCATCAATATTTCTCCTACCTCACTTTTTCAACATTCAGTTTTCACAAGCATATGATGTGACTGAAAATACCATGGCATGAGTTAGGTGCGCCTTCATCTTCAATGTGACATCTTTACTTTTCAACAAGTTAAAGAGGACTTTTGAAACAGCTTTTCCCAAAGCAATGGGTCTTTTGACTTCTTTACTCTTCCTTCCTGGGAGTTGACTGAACCAAGTAAACCAAAATCTTGGACCAGATTTGCTGCATTAGATACTAATTACCAAAGACCAGACAAGTATGGCATGATATCATAGACATTTTTCATGAGGAAAGCAAAAAATAATTTCCAAGACAAGGAAAAAAAAAGACCAAATTACATGTCAAAGAGACTCTGAAACTTGCAGCTAAATGACAAGCAGCTAAAGTAAAAGGAAGACATGATGAAGTTAAAGAACTAAACAGAAGATTTCAAAGGAAAATTTGCAAAGACAAAAATAAAATATTATAATGACATGTACAAAGAGCTGGAGATAGAAAACCAAAAAAGAAGAACATGCTGTGTTTTCTCAAACTTAAGAAATTGAAGAAAAATTTCAAGCCTTGAGTTGCAATTGTGAAGAATTCTACAGGAAAAATATTAAATGATGCAAGAAATTTCAAAAGAAGATGGGAGGAGTACATAGAGACATTATACAAAAAAAAAAAAAAATGGTGGATGACCAGCCATTTTAAGAGGTTGCATATGATCAGGAACCAGTAGTACTGAAGGATGAAGTGGAAGCTGCCTTGAATGATTTGGTGAAACAAAAGGCTTTAGAAATTGATGGAGTATCAGTAGAGATGTTTCAACAAACAAATGCAGCACTGGAGATGGTAATTTATTTATGCCAAGAGATTTGGAAAACAACTACCTGACCAACTAACTGGAAGAGATTCATATTTGTTCCTGTTCCCAAGAAAGGAGAAATAACTGAAGGTGGAAATTATCAAATGATATTATTAGTATCACATGTAAGCAAAATTTTGCTAAAGATAATGCCAAAGTGACTGCAGCAGTATACTGACAGGGAATCACCGGAAAATCAAGCCTGACTTAGAAGAAGGCACAGAATCAGCAACATCATTGCTGGTGTCAAATGGATATTAGCCCAAAGCAGAGAATACCACAAAGGTATCTATCTATGTTTTATTGACTATGCAAAGGCATTTGACTGTGTGCATCATAATAAATTATGGATAACATTGGGAAGAATGGGAATAACAAAACACTTAATTGTACTCATGAAGAATTTATACATGGACTAGAAAGCAGTTGTTTGAACAGAACTAGGAAACACTGCATGTTTTAATGTCAAGAAAGGTGTGTGTCAGGGTTGTATCCTTTCATCATACCTTTTCAATCTCTATGCTAAGCAAATAATCCAAGAAGCTGGATTTTATGAAGAAGAATGTGCCATCAGGATTGGAGGAAGTCTCATTAACAACCTGCATTATGCAGATGACACAACTATGCTTGCTGAAAGTGAAGAGGATTTGAAACATGTACTGATGAACATCAAAGAACACAGCATACAGTGTGGATTGTCCCTCAACATCAACAAAACAAAAATCCTTACAACTGGATCAGTAAGCAAATTCATGATAAATGGAGAAAAGCTTGAGGTTGTCCATGATTTTTCTTTACTTGGTTCTACAATCAACACTCACAGAAGCAGCAGTGAAAAACCCAAAAGACATATTACATTGGGAAAGCTCTTGCGAAAGACCTTTTTAAAGTGTTAAAAATATAAGATGTCACATTGAAGATGAAGGTGCACTTGGCTTAATGCCATGGTATTTTCAGTCATATCATATGTTTGTGAAAGCTTGACATTGAATAAGTGAGACTGGAAAAGAACTGATGCTTTTGAATTATGGTGCTAGAGATGAATACTGAATAGATCATGAAGTGCCAAAAGAACAAACAATTCCATCCTCAAAGTACAAACAGAGTGCTCCATGGGAGCAAGGGTGGTAGACTGTCTTATGTATTTTGGACATAATGTGAGGTAGACCAATCCCTGGAGAAAGACATCATGTTAATGAGAGTGGTAAGTCAATGAAAAAATGGAAGACCCTCAACTAGATGGGTTGACATAATGACTACAACAATGGTTTTAAATATAAAATAGATAATGTGACTGGTATAGAATCAGATACTGTTTTGTTCTGTTGTACACAGGGTCACTTTGAGTAGGACCTGGTTCAATGGCACCTAACAAGAAATATATATATATATATATATATATATATATATATATATATATATATACACGCTGACACATATATATGTATATACACAAATATATATGTGTATGTGTGTGTGTATGTGTGTGAGTGTGCATGGACTTGGAGATAAACATCTTAAGTGAAACAATTCAGTTTCACAAAAAGAAATATTACATATTTTTGCTTATACGTCAAAGCTAAATATGAAGTCTACTATTTTTTTAGTTGTTCTGTTAGATTTTGGATAGCTTTAATGTTTATTTATTATTATTGTTTTTAGTACTTTTTTTCATTTATTGCTTGGTGAAAATTTTTTTTCAAAAGATTAGAGCTTTTTACTTTTAGATTGGACTTGTATTCATATTTTAAATTTGTATAGTGTGTTTGAGTTTTGTATTCTCTTTTTTTGGTATATTGATCTATTTTCCCTTTTGTGATAAAAATTACTCTGTTTAAATGATTTCTGTTTGTCTTTCTTGATATCTCTGTTGTTGACCATACTGAGTGGCATGTAATATACACTCAGTTAATCTTTATTGGCTTATATTAAATTTACAGTATTTATAAATAAAAAATATATTACCTTAGTCTTTATACTGCATACATGTGATTATCTTTTTGATTCAATAAGATGTAATTTTCCATTTCCAATAATGCCTTATGACAATTAAAGTTTCTGATGTTCATTATTGTATTTTTGAAGGTGTATTTTTCATATTAAAATTTTTTGTATAGTTCATTACTGTGACAAATAGTAGTAACTGTGGTTTTCTTTTCAATGTAAATCAGATAAATCTACTTTCCCATGTAAATTCTAATACCATATTTACTAATAAGATATAATGAATGAATATTTCTAGCAGTTATCTTATTTTCTGCTCAGAGATAAAGGATATTTAATAATCTTGTTGCTGTTGGGTGCTGTTGAGTCAGGTCCAACTCATAGTGACTCTATGTGCAACTGAAAGAAACACTCCCTGACACTGTGCCATACCTGGCACTGTCAGTGCTTCTTTGCTATTCATAGTGTTTTCAATGGCAGATTGTTTCAGGAGTAGACTACCAGGTCCTTCTCCCTAGCCTGCAGCACCCAGGTGGTCTCCCACCCAAGGACTAACCAGGCTGACCCTGCTTAGCCTCTGAGATGAGGCAGTATCAGATTCCAGGATGCTATGGCTGCAAACCCATTTAATAAGCTGAATGAGTTATTTTGAAGAAATGGAAACTAACCAATTAAATATGTATGCATATTCAGAATCCTGCTTTGAAAGTTAATATTTCAAAAAGATTTCCACAGTTCTGATACCAAAGTAAACAAATAACACACATCACCAATTAAATTGACTTTTGTTTTCTTCAGCATGAGGGAAAGTTTTAGCTGAAAAGAATTAATATCTAACAAGCAAGGTACTAGTTCAGTAACCAGTATATAAATGAGGATAAAAAACAATTATATATTTAAACAAAAAGTGTGATGTATTCATTTTTTAATTTTTAATTTTTGCTGTACTGGGGTGTTGAACCCAGGTCCTCACTCATGGTTTTCTGTAATTGTCCAACCACTGAGCCATACCCCTCAGCTCATTTTTTACTTTGTATTTTAAGAAAAAGTCTCAGTAATTTACACAGGATGCCAGTGGCCTCAAATTTGCCACCTTTCTGCCTCCAGTTTCTGAGTTGTTGGGATTAAAGGCATGTGCCATGGCATCCAGTCCAATTTATTTCGTTCATATATTCATCAAATATCATTTGATTTAGACTTCATTGTAGAATGAAGATAAGTGAAGGTATCTTTACATATTCTATTGACCAATTTCTAAAGGAGTATTGTTGTTACAGGGACACATAGGAGGGGCACCCAAAACAATTGAAGTTCCTAATCTTTCTAATGGGACCAACATGTAATTTAACTAAAGAGAACATCTCTCTGGGGTGTGGGCTGTTGAAAGTGCTTTGAGACACTCAGGAGAAGGAGGGAGAATATCTGGTCATATGTCTTTGTACAGTTCAGGAATACATTTTATCTTCCATAATGGGATAATTTCTGAGAGTTGGCACTACTGATATTTACACTGTGACATCAGAATTAGTGTGAAATGTCCCCAGAAAAATAGGACATACAGTCATCCCATGGATATTCCCTTCCTGATCAGCTAAAGGAAAAATTGTTGTTGTTGTTAGGTGTTGTTGAGTCAGGTCCAACTCATAGTGACACTTTGTACAAGAGAAGGAAAGACTCCCCAACAATGTGCTATGCCTGGCCCTATTGTCAGTGCTTCTCTGCTAGTCACAGGGTTTTCAATGTCAGATTTTTTTCATGAGTAGATTGCCAGGTCCTTCTCCCTAGCCTGCAACACATGGTACTCCCAGGCAGTCTCCCATCGAAAGAATAACCAGGCCAACCCTGCTTAGCTTCCAAAATGAGACAGGACCAGATGCTCGGGTACTGTGGCTGTAGACACAGGAAAAGTAGCTAAATAATCTCCTACATGCCAGATTTATTCTCTATTTTACAACAAAATGATTAACTCAAGAGTTTGACATTTGAATGTGTGCCCCATTATTACACATAGAATGTCACAAAGACTTTCTGAAGTCTTTGGCATTATTCTATTTCAGCCAGAATATTAAACACTCGTAAGGTGACCTAAGGTTTATTTCTAGCTGACGATTAAGACAGGATTTTCTCATTTCAGTTGACATTTACTGTCAGGAGGTCTTTTCTCAGATGCTAGATCAAATTTCTACTTCTTATTTCAAATGTGTCTAAAATAGAAGCTTATTCATGGAGGATGCCTCATTCCTCTGGTTTGTTTGTCTTTGAGACACAGTTATATAGCCCAGGATAGCCTCGAACCTGCAATCCTTCCACCTCAACTTCCCCACAGCTAGGGTTACATATGTGTACCACCAGGCCAGGCTCTTTCATTCATTTTTTTTTTTTTTTTTGTGGTACTGGGGGTTGAACCCAGGGCCTCGCGCCTGCATGCTCTGCAAGTGCTAGACCACTGAGCTGCACCTCAGCCCATTTTTTTTTTTACTTTTTGAGACAGGGCCTCGCTAAATTACGCAGACTGCCTCTGGTCTCGAACTTGCGATCCTCCCGCCTCCGCCTCCCGAGTCGCTGGGATTACAGGCCTGCGCCACCACACCCGGCCCTCTTCCATTCATTTTTAAAGTGAAGGAAGATGCAAATGCAGTTCAAGAGTTTAAAAGAAAATGAAATTCACTGGCCCTGAGTAACTGATGAAAAATAAAAATAACACAAAATTGTTATCTGATTTAGGAAAAGATTTTGCTCAGTGTTCAGTGCACCTGAAGAGTATAATAGAAATTGTTTATGCCTCTTTTTAATCTCTCAGAAATATTGACAAATGTATCTGAAATATTTACAATCCTACAGTAGAAACAAGTATTTATAATTGTTCCCCTGTATTCATGGTTCTTTTCTGTGGTTTTGGTCATTTGTGGTAAACTATAGTTTGGACATATTAAAGGGAAATCCTACAAAATATATCATAATTTTGAACAAATTTTATTGTAAGAAATTGTTATATTTGTTCTGTTTTATTATTGTTGATCTCTTACTGTATGAAATTTATTAGTTAAACTTTATAATAAGTATCCATTTATTTTGTTCAGTTACAGTTTGAACTTGTATATGACCAGTTGATAGTCTGATGCATAATCAGTACCTGGTCTTATTCTAAGTTTTGATATTGAGCTTTCCCATCATCTATTTCTATATATGTAGTCAATTTGTTTCCTGTATACCCAACTCGATGGAACCTAACAACAACAAATGTTTCATCTGGTGAATTCCATGTACATAATTAGTGTTTATGTTGGTGAAAAAAAAAACATTCCTGATGAAAGGGTTATGGTCTCACAAATTTCTATCATGCGATCTCCAGTATCATTTCTGTCACCAAAGTCATATTTTCTGACTACTGAGCCTTCCTTGTTGCCACCTTTTGCATTCCAGTCACCTGTAATTATCAGTATATTCTGATTACATGTTTGATTTACCTAAGATTGCAGAACCTGGTAAAAATCAACCCTATCTTCATTTATGGCTTTATTGGTGGGTGTATAAATTTGAATATATTCATTAGCTGGACTTCCTTGTAGTCATATGGATATTATTCTATAACTAACTCCATTGTAGTTCAGGACAAGTATTGAAATGTATTTTGTGATGAAGAATGCAGCCCCATTTCTCTCTAATTTGTCATTCTTGGCATAGCAGATATATAATTATCTGACTCAAAATGGCCCATACCAGTACATTTTAGCTCACTGATGCCTAGAATGTCAAAATTTATGTGCTCAATTTCACTTCTGATAATTTTCAATTTATGATTCTAATAGATTCAAATTATGTACATTCCATGTACTAGTAATTAAGGAATGTTTACAGTTGTTTCTCCTCATTTTGAGTCATATCACATCAGCTAATGGAGGACCCTGAGGCTTTACTCCATTCTCATCACTAAGGTCAACTCTACTTTGAGGAGGTAACTCTTCCCCAGTTATATGTTGAGTTCCATCCAACCCGGAGGGCTCATTTTCTGGCACTCTATCTGACAGTGTTTCTCTGCTACTCATAGGGTTTTCAATGGCTAATTGTTTTGGAAGTGGGCTGTCAGATCCTTCTTCCAAGTCTGTCTTAGTCTAGAAGCTCAGCTGAAACCTGTCCACCATGGCTGGCCCTGCTGGTATCTAATACCAGTGATAGAGCTTTCAGCATCACAGCAATACACAAGGTCCCACAGTACGGCAAACTAACAGACAAATGAGGGTAGGAGAGCCAACAAATGAACTTTAGTATATCTCATATGAGTTCACAAACCATCCACAAGAGTAGATTTGATGTATTAGACACTAATGGTGAAAGACCAGATGAGTTGTGGCATGATATCCAAGACAACATTCATAAAGAAAGCAAAAGATTATTGAAAAGACATGAAAAAAAAAGATAATATCAAATTACATATCAAAAGATACTCTGAAATATGTCCTTGAACATTGATCAGATAAAGTAAAAGAAAGACAGGATGAAATTAAAGAATAAACAGAATATTTCAAAGGGCAGTTCTACGAGACAAAATCAAATATTATAATACTATGTGCAAAACTCTAGAGATAGAAAACCAAAAGGGAAGAACATGCTCCATTTTTCTAAAGCTTAAATATTTTAACAAAAAATTCAAACCTCAAGTGACAACAGTGAGGTCTCCTTACAGAGGAAATATTAAATGATGCAAGAAATATCAAAATAAGATGGAAGAAATACATAGTCATTAAGCAAAAAGAATTGGTGGGTGACCAATCACTTCAAGAGGTTGAATATGATCTGTAACCAATGGCACTGAAGGAAGAAGTGGAATCTGTCTTGAAAGCATTGGTAAAACACAGGGCTTCAGGAATTGATGGAATACCAATTGAGATATTTCAGTAAACAGATGCAGCTCTGGAGGTGCTTCCTAGTTTATGTCAAAATTTTGGAAACAGCTACCTGGCCAACTGACTGGAAGAAATCCATATTTGTGTCTAGTTCCTAAAAAGGGAATCCAACTAAAGGCCAAAATTATTGAACAATATCAGTAATATCTCAAGCAAGTAAAATTTTGCTAAAGACCACTCAAAAAGGACTGCAACAGTATATTAACAGGAAACTGCTAAGAAAATCAAGTTGGATTCAAAAGAGTTTGTGGAACCAGGGACATCATTGATATTAGGTGGATATTCTCTGAAAGTAGAGAATACCATAAAGATGGCTATCTATGATTTTTAGAGTATGCAAATGCACTTAACTATGTGGATCACAATAATTTATGAATAACATTGAGCAGAATGGGAATATCAGAGCACTTAACTGTACTCATGAGGAACCCTTACATGGACCATGAGGTAGTTTTTTGAACAGAACAAGGAAACATTGATGGTTTAAAGTCAAGAAAGGTATGTGTTATGGCTGTATTTTTCCACTATACCTCTTTAATTTCTATGCTGAGAAAATAATCCAAGAAGCTGGACTTTATGAAGAAGAGTGTGCCATCAAGATTGGAAGAAGACTCATTAACCACCTGCCTTATGCAGACAACACAACTCTGTTGAAAGTGAGAAGGATTTGAAATATTTACTGATGAAGATCAAAGAACACAGCCTTCATTCTTGACTGTGCTTCAACTTCAAGAAAAGAAAAATCCTTACAACTTCATTATAAATGGAAAGAAGATTGAGATTGTCCAAGATTTTGCTATACTTGGTCCTACAATCAATATCCATGGAAGCAGCAGTTAAGAAATCAAAAGACAAACCAGGCGCGGTAATCCCAGCGGGTTGGATGGCAGAGGCAGAAGGATCACAAGTTCGAGACCAGAGGCAGTCAGCATAATTTGGTGAGACCCTGTCTCAAAAAAGTAAAAAAATGGGCTGGGGGTATAGCTCAGTAGTCCAGCACTTGCAGAGCATGCAAGTGCAAAGCCCTGGGTTCAACCCCCAGTACCTTAAAAAATAAAAAATAAAAAGAAATAAAAAGACACATTGGATTGGGAAAAGCTGTTACAAAGTACCTCATTAAAGTGTTGAAAAGTATAGATGTTACATTGACAATGAACGTGTGCCTGACTCATACCATGGTATTTTCAGTCCCATGATAAGGTTGTGAAAACTGGGCATTGAATAACGGAGTTAGGAGAAGAACTGATGCTTGCAAATTATGGTGCTGGAGACAAATATTGAATATACCATAGACTGCTAAAAATACTACTAAATCATCCTAGAAGAAATGCAACTAAAGTGCTCCTTGGAAGCAAGGATGATGAGACTGCATCCTATATATTTTGGAGATTTTTCAGGAAGGCCCAATCCCTAGAGAACATTATATATTTGGGAGAGTGGCAGGTCAACAATAAATGGAAGACACTCAAATAAATGGATTGAAATTATGACTGCAATAGGGTTTAAACATAAAGAAGATTGTGTGCCTGGCACAGTGTGAAACAGTGTTTCATTCTGTTGTACACAGAGTTGCTATGAGTCAGACCTGACCTAACAGCCCCTAACAACAACATGTCTGCACATGAAAAAAACATAGTACGCATTTGGTTTGGACACCCACTGAGGATCTTGGACTGTATCCCTCCCCAGTAAGTGAGACTGTAGTATTTTTAAAAATGTGAATTAGTACCAATGACACCAAAAAATAAATTTGACAGAAACATAGCTATTCTATTATACCTGACACTTTGGTTAGTGGTGTCAAGCCTACTATATTTAGTAATAGCTAATAAGACATTCCTCCACATGTCTGCCAGTTCATCATGCTGTGGGGTCTTGTGTGTTTCTGTGAGGCTGAAAGCTATGCCATTGATGTTTCAGATACCAGCAAGACCACCCATGATGGGCAGGTTTCAGTTGTTCTACAAGATTCAGACTAGGGAGAAGGATCCAGCAGCCCACTCTCTAATAATGAGCCATTGAAAATTCTTTGAGTAGCAGAGAAACATTATCAAATGTAGTACTAGAAAAGGAGTCCCCCAGGCTGGAAGGCATTCAAGAAATGACTGGTGAAGAATTCCCGACTCAAAGTAGAGTTGACCTTAATAACAGGAATGGAATATACCTGCTGGGACCTCCTTTTGCTGATGTGGTATGACTCAAAATGAGAAGAAATATAGTGCCTGCAACAAAGGGCTCAAACATAAAAAGATCATGTGTATGGCACTGGGTTGGGTACTATTTCATTCTGTTGTACATAGTGTTGCTAAATCGGATCTGACTCCAGTGGCACCCCACATCACTTGAGACATTAACATTTAACTATAAAAATGTGTACTTTGTTGTAGACAATTAAAAACAATTTTAATTTTAATAAATTAGCTTTAAAAAGAATTGAATAATAATCCTACTCAAGTGAAGGTATACTTAAATATTCCATTTGCAACTATAAAAGTAATTATAAATAGCTCCTATTTAAGCTAGAAAAAAAGTGCATCGTTCCAAGTTGCCAAGACAGGCATAAAGTGATTATTATCTACTTTCATTTAATTCTTTGCTATTGGATCAATCCCAAAAACTCTTGTAGAATTATTTTTTAAATCTATGTGTTTGTTTGAGGTTGCTTATTTTGGTAGCAAAGATATTATGAAGTCATTACAAAACATTAAAAAAGTTTTTATCATAAGATACGACTGAGACTAAAGAGATTTAGAAGTTTGAAAGATGTTTATAATTTAACTGAAAAAATTAATTTGTTGATGAAAATCACTTGATGGAATTTAAATACTTGATTTTTCACAAAGTTTACACCAAAGGAATCTTTCTTAGATATTCCAAAGGGACATCTATGGAAAATATTTTCTGTAGGATTACAAAGCAAAGGAAGCACTTCAGAGGCCCTTCGATTCAGACACTTTTAGGGCCTTACCCTTGTGTTGAAAGTTCTTAGTGGTAAATAATTTTCAGAAGAACAAAATATTAGTTATTCATTTATTTGAAAATATTTCTCAACTTTTTGATATGCAATAATATAGATCAATTTAAAGAAACTATAAGCACGTAAATAGCTAAGTTGTATAGGCATTTACAACCTGGCTACAAAAGGGATGAGAACACTCACTGTGTTACGGCTAATTGTGTATGTTATACATAAAATTACACCTGGCCATAGGATGCACAGGTCCTTGGTTAAACATATTCTGGGAATCTGTGCAAGGGTGTTTCTAGATAAGGTTAATGTTTCAATTGGCAGACTGAGTAAAGCAAACTGCCCTTGTCAATGTGAGTAGGCCTCACTCAATCCGTTGGAGGCCTGAAGGGAACAAAAGGTAGTGTTGGTGGGAACTTGCTTTCTCAGCCTGACTGCTTCCAGCTGGGGAAATGACATTCGTGGATCTTTTGCACACTGACTGAAGCTAAAACCACAGGCTGTCCAGGTGCTCAGGCTTTCAGACATCATAAAACTATACTATTAGGTCTTGATTTCCAAATTGTAGAAAATGAGTCTTAGGCTTTTTCATAATCACATGAGTCAATTCCTAGTGATTGACAGACAGAGACACATAACACTTTGGTTTTATTTCTCTGGATAATTCTGACTAATACACACTAAAATGTTAACTCTTTTAATTAGTTTTAGGATAAAATAATCTTCATTAAAATAAATGGTATGGTTCTGTGTCTTCACTAGAATTTGGTTGATAGAACATCTTTTTATATATTGTAGCCTATTAAAATTAATTTTTCTTACCAATCTTATGCTATTGGTAAGTTATAAATTTTATACTCTTGGTAAATTATAAATTCAGTAAATTATAAATTATTTTTATCAATTGTCTGGTAATGTTAGAAAACCATAGAATGTTTTGATTCCAATTAACTCTCTCATATTTTGCATTACTTTTGTCATGTATTATTTTTTATATATTTTAAACAATCTTACATATCATTTTCTTGTTTTGTACAGTTATTATTCTTCTATATTCACCCACACATGTACATTTTTATTTTCTTCCATCAATTCAGTGTTTTCTGTTGCTATGATTTTCCTTCATCCTGAAAATCTCCCTTTAGAATTTCTTTAAGTTTTTCTGGAAGGCATTTTTGCTGCTTTTATTTATTTTAAATCATCTTCATTTACCTTCATTTTGGAGATTTTTTGTAATTGGGTACAGAATTTTAGATTGATATTTTCTTTGATTATTTGAAAGTAGACCTCCCATTATATTCTGACATCTATAACTTCACTTGGACTTTTCAACCACAGAGTCTTAGCAAGATATTTTACTGCTTCAATTGTACGCCAATACTATTAAGAACTGGTATATTCATTTTAATCAGATATTTAGTAATTTCCTTAATCAAGCCTTTCTGTTCATGAACCAAAAAGTAGGATAGAATCAGTATAAATGTGCAATGTAAAGTGATTATGGCTTATCTTTTTTTCTTATTTTCTTGTCAAAGTACCTAAATTATATTGAGTGGCACTAAATATATAAGGTCTTTAAATGGTAAAATAAAGACAATATATTTTTATTAGACATATTTGAGACTTTTGTCTTTCCTTGAAATGTAATAGTTAATAATTTTTCTCTAAATAAGTAAAATGTTCTTGGAAAATTTTATTAGTAGTAATTTTTCCCCACCATAACTCTGTTCTTAATGTGAAATGCCTAGGCACAATAAATACTAAAGAAAAAAACTGAGAAGAACTAAATTACTACAAATGACATAGCCCCTCCAAAATTTCTATTGATACAACAGTGAATCAAGACCTCTTAACCATGGAAAACAGGAAGTTGCTTGGCAGGTGAGTGTCAATGACTAATGAGAATCAAGGACATATAGAAAAATATTACCAAGTAAATGATAGAGAAGACTTAGATGGGGGGAGAAGTATACAAGAGGGTAAGGGGGCACCTATATGAATAATGTACATCAAAATGCATATAGGGAAACGCCACAATGAAAAACATGTCAGAATGAATCACATTAAGGTGTACATTAAACATTTCCAATAAAAAAAATGACTAATGGGAATGTGTTTCCCAGGAAACAGATATTTGGGATTATGCCTATTTCCAGTTTTGTTAAGAAAATCCATTAAACTTCCCACAAGAATGGCAGTGTCCTTTCAGATTGCACAGCTGCTGTTTTGGTAGAAGCTGATGTCACAGAGTTTGTAGTAAAGGTGACTGAGGCCCTGGGTTCCATCCCCAACATTGCAAAAAAATGGGAGAAGGACCTGGCAGTCCACTTCGGAAAAAATCCCCAAAACAGTCAGGTGTTGAAAACCCTATAAATAGCAAAGAAAAACTGACATAATGCTGGGAATGCTACAGTGTTGGGGAGTGTTTTGTTCTGTTGTACATAGGGCCACATTGAGTTGGACTCGACTTGATGGCACCTAACAACAACAATCCTTAGCATGCTAGGATCCAGCTCTCACCATTCTACCAAGAAACCTCCCCAGCAGAATACCCTGTCTCAGTAAAAGGCAATTATACCCTTCAAGATAAGGGGAAAAAAAGCTTTAAGGTCTTAGAGGACTCTTCTCTTTTCCTTATACTCTATGTCTAGTACTACAGCTGATCTTACAGTTAAAAGACTTTTGGATCTTGGTAAAGAGATCCACTCCTATCATATGTCTTTGATGTTGTAGTTGGGTACCATTCAGTCAGATTCAACTCATAGCAACCCTCATAGGGTTGTCCATGGCTGATTGTTTCAGGATTGGGCTGCCATACCCGTCTCCCACTTTTGTAGTGCTGGGGATGGACCCCATAGCTTCAGACACGTACAGAGGAACCCTGTACCATCTGAGCTAAACCTCAGGCATCATGAGTCTTAAGTTAATATTAATACTATATAGACTAGAAGAAATAAATTACCTTTGTAGCTGGAATCTGAATAAGACTATTTTCTAATGTAGTATGATATCACTTGATAGTGTATTAAGATAATACTCTTTCAGGGAAGTGAAGCAGTTAATTCATTTTTCTAAGTGTTTCAATGGTCCCCTTTTAATAGCTTACATATGCATATGAGCTCTTGGTTATGAAAATATACATATATCATAGTCTTTGTAAAATATTATACTGTTCTGGAAAGTTTTAATTGGTCCTGGTTTTAATTCAGAATTAAAATACTTGAGATTTCCCATAGTTATAGAAGGGTTGGTTCTGGAGTAAACAATTTTTTTTTTTCTTAAACATGTGTTTAATTTCCCTCTGACTTTCAACTTCAATAAAGTGAGTTCTCCAAGTCTGAGATGTCTTATAATTATTGTTTAATGGGTTTCACTGTTATATTTATTGTACTAATCATTAATGGGTATAACTACTCATTTGCACATATAATGTATTTATTTTATAATATGTTAACAGTTTAATTGATTTGCATGATCATTAAGTTTTTCTTAGCTTTGAGTAGGGTTAGCTTTCTAGTGAATTAAATTTCCCTTCCAATGTATTTATTAGTCAAAGGAAAATGTCTACATTTTTAAAATCACAATGAAAAATCATTTATTTCTTAACATGCGGAAAGAAAATCTGAAAGGTATATGATCTCCCTAATGAATAATATAGAGAATAATGTAGTCATAAAACAACCAACATGTTACAAAAATTACTGAATGTTGATTTGTTTGCTTGTTTGGAAGAGTGGAAATGAGAAGTTCATGTCTTATAGAGTATATAAAGGTAATTAAGCTATCATCATCATTGGCAGTGAAAGTATATTTTATTGTCTGTGGTCAACATTATGACAATTAAAATGAAAAATTTTAAATCAAGGATCTCACATTTATAGATGATTTCTAAACTTAGATCACATGTCCTCATGCTGAAAATTGTTTGATTTTTCTCTAAGGATAAACTGAAGTGTTCAAAATTCAGGCAAAAGAGCAACTAAATTAAAAGTGTAAGAAAAATTAGACAACATGGACAGCTCTATGGATTCCAAAATTCATCTAATAGATGTCACAAAGAGACAAACTTAGCAGACACAAAGGAGAAGAAATAGTGTGTAAAATTAAGAATATATTGAACTGATGAAAGACATGGCCTTTTGAATTACAAGTCACACAACGTGAAATAGGTTTAATCATTTTAAAGATTTCCAATTAGACCATTCCTGATAAAGTATTAGAACACTAAACTTTCTAAAAAAGAGGAAATCAAACTCATTGGTAGGAAAGAGAAAATAATATGTACATATATTATAAAACATAACTAATGTTGTTGTTGGGCTGGGATTTAGCTCAGTTGGTAGAACGCCGCTCTGCAGTCTCTGAGGTCCCGAGTTCGATTCCTAGCACCGCAAAAATGGGAGAAGGACGTGGCAACCCACTCCCAAGGCAATCCTGAACCAATCTGCCATTGAAAACCCTATGAGGGTAGCTATGGGTCGGACATGACTCGAAGGCAAACAACAACAACAACAATGTTGTTGTTATGGGGCTGGGGTTTAGCTCAGTTGGTAGAGCGCTGCTCTGCAGTCTCTGAGGTCCTGAGTTCGATTCCCAGCACCACAAAATGGGAGAAGGATGTGGCAATCCACTCCCAAGGCGATCCCAAAACAATCAGCCATTGAAAACCCTATGAGGGTCACTATGAGTCAGATACCCACTTGAGGGCACCTAACAACAACAATGTGCCGTCTAGTCAGGTCTGACTCCTAGCAACCTTCATAGGGTTTTTAATGGCTAAATGTTAGGGATTGTTTTGGGAGTGGATTGCCACATATTCTCCTGATTTTTTGGCACTGGAGATCTAACCGAGCACCTCAAGGAGCATAGAGCTGCACTCTACCAAGACACAAGAATACATGTATATTATACAATATGTGTATATATGTATATGTATGCGTATACACATATATGGGGCTAAGGTTTAGCTCAGTTGGTAGATTGTTGCTGTACACTCTCTGAGGCCCCATATTTGATCCCTAGCACCACAAAAATGGGAGAAGGACCTGGCAACCTACTCTTGAAACAATCCCAACACACTCCACCATTGAAAACCCTGTGAATAGCAGAGAAGCACATAGCGTCAGACATGGCACAATGTTGGGAGTACTTCATTCTATTGTACACAGGGTCACTAAGAGTCAGATTCAACTTGATAGCACCTAACAACAACAATATATGTGTGTGTGCATTTATATATATATGTACATATATGTGTATGTTGTTGTTAGGTGTTGTCGAGTTGTGTCTGACTCACAGCAACTCTGATGCGGTTTTCCATGGCTGATTCTTTCAGGATTGCACTGAGAGTGGATTGCCACATCCTTCCCCCATTTTTGCAGTGCTTGGAATCAAACCCTGGACCTCAGAGACTGCAGAGTAGCGCTCTACCAACTAAGCTAAATTCCAGCCCATATATGTATATGTGATATATATATATATATATATATATATATATATATATATATATACACACATATATATATATATATATATATATATACACACACATACATACACACACATATATATGTATGTATGTGTAGGTATGTCTATATATATACATATATTTATACATATATATATGTTGTTGTTGTTGTTGTTGTTGTTGTTAGGCGCTGTCAAGTAGGTATCCGACTCATAGCGACCCTCACAGGGTTTTCAATGGCAGACTGTTTTGGGATTGCTTTGGGAGTGGATTGCCAGGTCCTTCTCCCATTTTTGCGGTGCTGGGAATTGAACTCAGGACCTCAGAGACTGCAAGGCAGCGCTCTACCAACTGAGCTAAATCCCAGTATATATATATGTTGTTGTTGTTGTTGTTGTTGTTGTTGTTGTTGTTAGGTGCCGTCGAGTCGGTATCCGACTCATAGTGATCCTCTGTACAACAGGGGAAACACTATTGTCAGTGCTTCTCTGCTGTTCATAGGGTTTTCAATGGCAGATTGATTTTTGGGAGGGGGTTGCCAGGTCCTTCTCCCAAATATATATATATATATATATATATATATATATATATATATATATATATGTATATTTCAACCTCTACCCAATAAGATAAATAACATTTAATATCTTATTTCAGTCTGCTTTACCAGGTTCATCTCTGGTTATATTTTCTCCTTCTTTCATTTTCCCAGTCAAGTATATCTCCTTTCCTGAGTCTTCTCTCACTCTCCCATCTATTCCATCTACCATCATTTTTCTCACAATGGTGCTAATACAGGCTTTCTGGGGTGCCAAACAACATTGGGGTTGAGTCCTGAGGAATCAATTTCCTTGCCAAGATGAATAGTATAGGTAAAACACAATGATCTAACTGTCTCAGCCAGAATCAATATAGGAGTAAGAATTCACAATGAAGTTCCTATCTGACAGAGACCACCTAAAGCACACAAGGAAGGTCCCATTTTATGATGATGAAAGTGATGATGAAAGTGCCTAAAGCACCCTTTGAGGCGTCAGGTATGTGAGCAGGCCTAGGTGGAAAGGGTTGGAGGCAGTATGGTTATTTTTTAACTTTCCCATATTCTGCTTTTTACCTGGAAAGAAGTTTCCTCTACATCTACCTGACTAATGTTCTCTTATTTCAGTCCCAGTCCACGTTCCTTCTCTCTTATAATCACTGCTTGACTTTCCTGGGTTTTTCCTCCAAGGACATTAGGTTTTGATATTCTGTATTACTTCTGCTCTCATCGTGTTTTATTCATTCCTATATTATCATATTTACTATAGTATTGTGGGTACTGATTTTCCTTCATAACTTGTCAAATGAGCTGAGAACACCCTAATTGAATAGACTATGTCTGCTGAATTTCTCTAACTTAAGCACTCAATGCCTGGTATATGCTAAGAAGTCAGCAAAAATTAATTGAATGTTAAATTAATGGAATCAATAGAGTGCTCATTTATCCAAAAGTATTACCATTTTCAAAATTACATTATATATTAGATGCAACTGTGGAGGGTTATCATTATTATAATTTAAAACTGGATTATTATGAATTATTATGTCAATATGATAAAATAACACTGCTTTAAAGGCAATAAGAAAATAGCTTATTCTGAACCAAACATGATCATGGCCCTGGGAACACAGATTCAAGTTACCATGAATGACATGTTTCACTATGGAAGAGGTTGCACAAATTTTATAGGCACAGAACAAAGAAGGTAATAAAGCAAACATTTACTAAATACACTGCCAGGGGCATTAGGTAGTCAAGACTACAGCAAAGTGGGGAAACCTTTTCTATGGGTTTCAGATGTTAATCTGATAGCATTCTCAGCTTTAGGATTGGTAGAAGCTAGTTACCTGCTAAATTTATAGACATATTCCAAGAGATTTACCTAGTAGTCATGAGAATGTTAGGCCAGATACAGAGATTGTAAGTAAATAGCACAAGATAATTTTAGCTTTCAACCTACAACATTCCACCTCCCTATAATCCTTTACCTTCAGCCAAGGCCATTCTGCAGGATCCTTAATATAGATGTGGCTTCTTCAGAAAGCATTAGCTACACAACTATATTACTTTTAATTTTTGTTTGCAACAAATTAAAATACATTCAATTTTATTTGATTCATTACTGAGTCAATGTTTCTTAAGTTGTAGAGGAGGTAGGACGGGAGTCTACCAAATACATATGGTGATTTAGGAAAAGCTGCTTAGCCAAAATGTGTCTGCATGGTGGTTTCTGGACACTGGATAGGTATGTGTAGTTGTGGAAGCTAATCTACCTAAAAGTTTCTTCCATATAAATTCTACCTTGATTCTTCATGCTCTGGAAATAGCCATACTGAAAAAACTAGTTTTCAAAATATAAAAATAATGAACTAAAAAAAAAATAATAATAATGAACTGGTTTTCAAACGCCAAAGCAGGACCTCTTTGAATAATAGTCAAGTTTCTAGTGATGGTGAATAACCTTGCTATTGTCATTATATTTTATAACTAAAACTTTTCACTTATTTTTTGACCTATATGTTACTTATGGTAAAAACATAATTTTATAAAAGTTGCATAAATAAAACGGTAGTGGAAAGCATACACATCACTTAAGCTTTATGATTGTTACAATATATCCCCAGGTGTGGCATGCAGAAATTTCCTTGGAATAATAGATATCAAAATGAACTCATAAAAATCTTGTTTGAAAAGTTGTAGAACAATGTTTTCAGCACTGTCTTATTAGTGCCAATCCAAATAATTTAATTATTATCAGTTTTTAATCAGTTCTTATGTTGGTTTTCCAACCTGAAAACCTGCTAAACTTATAGTTTTGGTAGTTGTAGGGGAAAGAGAGGGTTGGGAGTTGAGAGGATCTTCAACATTTCCATATTAAAGGTCATGTAATTTGTGGAAAAGACTGTTTCACATCTTTTTTTCCAATATGGATGCACTTTATTTCCTTTCCTCAATTGATTATATTGGCTAGAAACTCTAGTACAATATTGAATAAATGTGGTAAGAGTGGACATCCTAGTCTAGTTCTTTATATTAATTTGAAGGCATTCATTATTTCATCATTAAAACAAACTGCCTTCATAGGGGTAGGGTAGGGGAACTTCTCTGCCCTCTGAAGGATTAGTAGTTAGGTTTGCTTGAATAAACTGACAATAGACAGATTAAGAGAAGGGGCAGAGAAAATTATCATATGCAAGGAGCCTCCACTGGGAAATGATAATTCAATAACCCAATGAGATGTAGAAGCTTACATATAAGCTTCTTCATATGGGTGGGGAAGTAAGTGTTGTAGACACTTTTATAGGGGAGTTAATGGGTTTGAGGAAAGTTGAATGTGTCTGAAGAACAGACTAATAGAGTGGGACAAAGTTCACCTGGGCTCTCCGTGTGGTGCCAACTCTAGTCATTCTTCCTACAAGTTAATCTTTTAGAGGATCTCAGCCTTGAGAGGATGGGGAAGTGTCAAGAGAAGTCCTTCTCTGTGTTTCAGGAGGGAAATGGAGGTCAGAGATGGGGGCAGGAGCTGGGGGAAAGTCAGGAAGACCTTGATACTCTTTTAGTTCAAAGCAATCAACATGCCAAAACACTACACTTTGTGGTATCATTTCTAAGCCCCAATATCTTAAATTTTTAGCTTTTTGTGACAAGTAATTATAAATGAATGTTGGATTTTATCACACAGCTTTCCTGTATGTATATTCCTGTGTCAGTTGGAGTAATCATATAGTCTTTGCCCTTTATTCTATCAATATGGGGTATTACATAAATTGGTATCTGGGGTACTAAATTAAGCTTGCTTATCCACCTGGTCATGGTATATAATCTTCCTTATGCATTGCTGAGGGGCTGGGATTTAGCTCAGTTGGTAGAGCGCTGCGCTGCAGTCTCTGAGGTCCCGAGTTCAATTCCCAGCACCGCAAAAATGGGAGAAGGGCCTGGCAACCCACTCCCAAGGCAATCCCGAAACAGTCAGCCATTGAAAACCCTATGAGGGTCGCTATGAGTTGGATACTGACTCGATGGCATCTAACAACAACAACAATGCATTGCTGAATTTGATTTGCTAGTATTTTGTTGAAATTTCTTGCATCTATATTAATGAAAGCTTTTCTTTTTTTGTGGTGTCTTTGGCATTTGTATCATGGTAGTGCTAACTTCATAGCATAAAAATATTCTTGTTCTCTTTTCTGGAAGAATTTATGAAGCATTGGCTTTATTTCCTCTTCAAGTTTTGATAGACTTCACTAGGAAAGTATCTTGGCTTTGGCTATTCTTTGTAAGGCGGTTTTAAATTGCTAATTTACTTTCTTTATGTGATTTGTTTATTGCAGGTTTGCAAGGTGATAAGGAGTTTGTCTCAGAGTATAAATCAATTTGTCACTTCCTTCTTTGAAAATTTTTACCATGAAAAACATTTTTAAAGACAGATGAATTAAACCAAGTGCTTAGTGAAACAGTTGGTTTATAGTCTGGTACATGCTGTTCAACTCATCACTGACAATAACAGGTATTTCATGGATGAGCCCTGGTCCATCAACTACATCTTCCTAACGATGGTCTAACTCAATTCCTATAGTATGAAGATAGGATGAGTCAAGATACTTTGGCAACAACTTGATGGTCTGTATACTTACAAAAATAGAGAGGGGATTAAGTTTTGCTGGGGCATATCATGAAACATAATGAAGGGATATGGCCCAGTCTAAGGTAGGGTCTACAGCAATGCACAGGATAATTCTATTAACAACTCAAAAATTATTTTTTCTGTTTTCTCTGTCTCACATTTTTTCCCCATGCTAACCAACCTTGACAGCTTTTCTTTTACTTAATGGATAGAGTGTTGTCGTTATGTGCCATGGAATCAGGTCTAACTCATAGCAACTGTATATAAAAGAGAAAGAAACATTCCCTGAAACTGTGCCACAGTTGGCACTATGTCAGTGCTTCTTTGCTATTTGTGGGGTTTTCAACAGCTGATTGTTTCAGGAGTGGGCTGCTGAGTCCCTCTCCTAGCACCTGGTTTTCTCAGGTGGTCTCCAATCTAAGTACTAACCAGGCTCAACCCTGTTTAGCTTCAGAGATCTGAGATCAGATGCCAGAGTAAACTAGACACACACACACACACACACACACACACACACACACACACACACACACTACACACACAAGTACATTTAATATATATGATATAAGTTTGCCCTCATTCACATAACAAAGACACCCATCACTCAGGAAATTCCAAGTGTTTTAGCTCTCTGCTACGAACTGTGGACAAAGACCAAATATATTTTTTTAGTTATGGCATAAATGTCTGTTATAATTTTATCAAAAGTAGCTTTTAAATTCCTCAACATTTTAATTCTCCAACTTCCCTGAATTAACTCTGCACAGGTTATCAAAACAAGTGAAATCTAAGTTATGTGGTCTTTATTATAAAACATTTTTAATAAAAATTAACAGATTATAATCACTGAAAGATTTTATGTAGTTTTTATGAATGCTATGTTCTCCAGTACTTTAATCTGTGTTTGAATTTACTACCTCCAAGAGAAACTTGCACAATGTTTCCTTTATCTTTTATAATTTTTAACATTCTCTATGGTATAGTTTGGGTCTGGAATGTCCCTCCAATGACCCAAGTGTTAAATAGTTGACCCTGAGCCTCGGTATTATAGAGAAGTAGTGGAAACTTTAAGAGTAGGGCCTAGTGGGAGGTCTTGGGTCACTGGGAACATGATTTTAAGGGGATAATAGGACCATAACCCCTCCTTCTTCCTCTTTCCTTTCCTGACTACAAGATGAATGACTTTGTACTTCCATTCACTCCTACTGTTGTTGTTGTTGTTGTTGTTGTTGTTGTTGTTGTTGTTAGGTGCCGTCGAGTTGGTATCTGACTCATAGCGACCCTCATAGGGTTTCCAATGGCTGACTGTTTTGGGACTGCCAGGTACTTCTCCCATTTTTGCTAGGAATTGAACTCGGGACCTGAGAGACTGCAGCATAGCACTCTATCAACTGAGCTAAATCCCAGCCCATTCACTCCTGCTATGAGGAGCTAATTGGTTATGTATTGAAACCTTTCTTCTTTATAATTCAGTATCTCAAGTATTTTGTTACACTCTGATATATGGGTTATCAAATCATGATCTGTTTTGCCTAATATAAGATTCACTAATGTTTTAAATTAAGCAGTTAACCTACAAATTAAGAAGAGTGGGAAATATTTAATGTCCCAAGTAAAAGTATAGTAAATCAGTGGCCTCCAGTTAGTACCACACTGAATGCATAAATTTACTCAGAGGTATTTTTTTCCACTGTACTGAGGGGTTGAACCCAGGGATTTGCACATGATAAGCATGTACACTACCACTGAACTGCACTCCCAGTCCCTCCTTTAGTTTTTATTTTGAGACAGGGCCTTGCTAAATTGTACAGGGCTGCCTTTGGCCTCAAATGCCTGATCTGCCTACCTTAGCCTCCTGAGTCCCTGGGATTATAGGTGTATGCCATGGTGCCTGGCTTTTTAATTTTTTTGATTCTGACAAAATACCCTCAGCTAATACAATGTCATAGAAAATAACACACACTCAAGAGTACTTTGTGGGTGAAGGTGATATTTCCCTTAAGAACTTTAATATTAAACCACTTTACTTTCACATACATATTAGAAATGCCATAGAAAATACCACAGAATGCATAGTTTAAGGAAGAGAAATATCTTTTCTCATAGTTATATAGGTTTACAAGTCTGAGACAAGGTGCTGGCAGGGTTGGTTTCTTCTGAGCTCTGTCTCCCTGGCTTTGGAAATTCTCTTTCCCTTTGTGCATTCCTAATATCTTACATCTCTGTGTCTTCAGGTTCTATAAGTGCCCTGGTCATATTGGGTGAGGATCTGCCTTAATAGTCTCACTTCATTTTATTTCCTCTTTGAAGAGCATCTCTCCAAATACAGTCACATTTTGAGTTCCTAGAAATTAAGATTTCAACATATGAAGTTGATGGTGCACACAATTCAGCTCACAATAGCATCAAAATAAAGTGGTTTGTCTGTTCTTTAAGAATAAGAACTAATCATGTTTATTTCTTTAGCTCCACACACCAACTTAAGACATATTAAATACCTTTTTAGAAAACAAATGCATAAATGTGTTAATGCCTATTTTAAAAAAGATCATTGTACTATGGCTCTATTTATGTCTCTTATTACTGTCTATGAGGAAAAAATTTCAACACTACTGATTTATTCCAAGTACTTATGGGTTCAGAGAACTAAATTCATTCAAACTTTGCATATGCTAATGGTTATAATACTTTGTCCGTGAGCAATAAGTTTGATCAGTATGTTAAATAGAAAAAATATAGTATGGAAATACTACTACAGTATCCATTAGACTTGGTTTTATTGTTTGTTCTGTTTTTGTGTTTGTTTTCTGTTTTGTTTATTTGTTTTTGAGACAGGGTTTTGCTATGTTGCTCAGACAAATCTTAAGTTTGTAATCCACCCATCTCAACCTTCCGAGTAGCTGAGATTACAGGCACACACTACTATCTCCAGCTTGTTATTTTTATTTCAATAAATTAAATTAATAGGTGTATAAAAAGCAAATATTAAACTGGCTTCCTTGGTCCACATCTATAATCCTAGCTATTCAGGAGGCTGAGACAGGAGGATAGTAAGTTTGAGGCCAGAGGCAGCCTGCACAATTTAGTGAGAACTTGGCTCAACATAAAAAGTAAAAAAGGGTATAGGTATGCAGCAGCTCAGTGGTACAGAATTTGGCTAGGTTATGTGAGACTGTGGGTTAAACCCCATAGTACTGGGGGTTAAGACTAGATTTATCCATCTGGGAAAGAGTCCAAATTTAGAACCAAGAAGATTTTAATACTTACATCTTTTTGAAATAAGCCTATAGTATAGAGTTTGTTTGTTTGTTTCTATTTAAGACTTTATTTGACAACTTTTAGATTAATTCACGTTTGAAAAGCCTAGAATAGAGTGGACTTTATTTATTTGGTATACCTATACTGAGAAATCCCCGCACGTCTGTCAGTTTGTCGCACTGTGGGGGCTTGTGTGTTGCCATGAGGCTGAGAGCTCTGCCACTGTAACCTCGGACATGAGCAAGGTAACCCATGGCAGACAGGTTTTCAGCTGAGCTTCCAGACTAGGGAGTAGACAGACTAGGGAGTAGGACCTGGTGAGCCACTCCTGAAACAACTAGCCATTGAAAACCTTATGGATACCAAAGAGACACTCTCAGATATAGTGCTGGAAAAAGAGGCACCCAGGTTGGAAGGCACTCAAAAGACTACTGGGGAAGAGTTGCTTCCTCCAAGTAGAGTCCACTGTGATGACGGAAATGGAGTAAAGTCCCAGGGTGCTCAAATTGCTGATGTGGAACAACTCAAAATGAGGAGAAACAACTATAAACATCCATTAATAATTAGAACATGGAGTGTATGTAGTATGAATCTAGGAAAATTAGAAATCATTAAAAGAGAAATGGAGCGCATAAACATTGAAATTCTAGGCATCAGTGAGATAAAATGGACTGGCATAGGCCATTTTGAGCCAGACAATCATATAGTCTACTATGCTGGGAATGATAAACTAAACAGAAATGGGGTTGCATTCATCATCAAAAAAGACATTTCAAGATCTGTCATGAAATACAATGTTATCAGTGATAGAATAATATCCATATGCCTACAAGGAAGGCCAGTTAATATGACTATTATTCAAATTTATTCACCCACCACTAAGGCCACAAATGAAGAAAGGGAAGACTTTTATCGGCTTCTGCAATCTGAAATAGATCAAACATACAATCAAGACATACTGATAATCACTGGTGACTGGAACGCAAAGGTTGGAAATAAAGAAGAAGGCTCGGTAGTTGGAAAATATGGTCTTGGTGACAGAAACAAAGCTGGAGATCGCATGATAGAATTTTGTCAGACCAGTGACCTTTTCATTGCAAATACATTTTTTCAACATCATAAACAGAGACTATACACATGGACTTCACCAGATGGAACATACAGGAATCAAATTGACTACATATGTGCAAAGAGACGATGGAAAAGCTCTATACAAAATGTCAAAATGAGACCAGGTGCTGACTGTGGACCAGACCATCAACTTCTCATATGCAAGTTCAAACGGAAGCTGAAGAAAATTAGAACAAGTATATGAGAGCCATGGTATGACCTTGAGTATATCCCACCTGAGTTCAGAGACCACCTCAAAAATAGGTTTAAGGCATTAGAAACAAATGACAGGAGACCAGAAGAGTTGTGACATGACATAAAAGATATCATTCAAGCAGGAAGCAAAATGTTCTTAAAAAGATAAGAAAAAAAGAAAAGACCAAATTACATGTCAAAAGAGACATGGGACCTTGCCCTCGAATGTAGAGCAGCTAAAGCAAAAGGAAGACAGGATGAAGTTAAGGAATTAAACAGAAGATTTCAGAAGGCAGCTCGAGAAGACAAAAACAAATATTATAATGACATGTGCAAGGAGCTGGAGGCAGAAAACCAAAAGGGAAGAACATGCTCCATGTTTCTCAAGCTTAAGGAAGTGAAGAAAAAATTCAAGCCTGAGTGGCAGTAGTGAAAGATTCTACAGGGAAAATATTAAATGATGCAGGAGACATCAAAAGAAGATGGAAAGAATACACAGAGTCATTATACAAGAAAGAATTGGTAGATGACCAACCATTCCAAGAGGTGGCATATGAAGAGGAACCAATGGTGTTGAAGGATGAAGTAGAAGCTGCCTTGAAAGAACTGGTGAAACACAAGGCTCCAGGAATTGATGGGATCCCAATAGAGATGTTTCAACAAACAGATGCAGCACTGGAGGTGTTAACATGTTTATGCCAACAGATTTGGAAAACAGCTACTTGGCCAACTGACTAGAAGAGATCCATATTTGTGCATATTGGCAAAAAAGGGGATCCAACTGAATGTGAAAACTATCGGACAATATCATTAATATCACACACCAGAAAAATTCTACTAAAGATCATTCAGAAGCGACTGCAGCACTATATAGACAGGGAATTACCGGAAAATCAAGCGGATTCAGAAGAGGGCGGGGAACTAGGGACATCATTGCTGATGTCAGGTGGATATTAGCTGAAAGCAGAGAATATCAGAAAGATGTCTATCTATGTTTTATTGACTATGCAAAAGCATTTGATTGTGTGGATCATAACAAATTATGGATAACACTTCGGAAAATGGGAATACCAGAACACCTAATTGTGCTCATGAGAA
>VMDO01013198.1:0-15497 GCA_007922755.1 Pedetes capensis | reverse complement strand
CTTAAAGTTGAGAAAGGTGTGTGTCAGGGCTGTATACTTTCACCCTATCTCTTCAATTTATACGCTGAGCAAATAATCTGAGAAGCTGGACTTTATGAAGAAGAACGCGGCATCAAGATTGGAGGAAGACTCATTAACAACCTGCGTTATGCAGATGACACAACTCTGCTTGCTGAAAGTGAAGAGGATTTAAAACATTTACTGATGAAGATCAAAGATCATAGCTTTCAATATGGACTACGACTAAACATCAACAAAATAAAAATCCTTACAACTGGGTCAGCACGCAACTCCACAATCAATGGAGGAAAGATTGAGGTTGTCCAAGATTTTGCTTTGCTTGGCTCTATAATCAACACCCGTGGAAGCAGCAGTCAAGAAATCCAAAGACGCATTGCTCTAGGAAAAGCTGTGGCAGGAGATCTCTTTAGAGTATTGAAAAACAAAGATGTCACATTGAAGACGAAGGTGCATCTGACTCATGCCATTTTCAGTCTCATCATCTGGTTGTGAAAGCTGGAAGTTGAACAAGAGAGACAGAAAAAGAATTGATGCTTTTGAATTGTGGTGCTGGAGATGTATATTGAATATGCCATGGACTTCCAAAAGAACCAACAAATCTGTCCTAGAAGAAGTACAACCAGAGTGCTCCTTGGAAGCAAAAATGGCCAAACTGCGTCTTACATATTTCGGACCTGTAGTCAGGAGAGATCAATCCCTGGAGAAGGACATCATGTTTGGGAGAGTGGCAGGTCAATGCAAAAGAGGAAAACCCTCCACCAGATGGATTGACACAGTGTCTGCAACAATGGCTTAAACATAAATAAGATCATTTGCCTGGCACAGAATTGGCAAGTGTTTCGATCTGCTGTACATAGGGTCACTATGAGTCGGACTCGACTCGACGGCATGTAACAACAACAACAACAGCATACTGAGAAATTCATGGCTATAAAATAAAAAGTACTAAGAGAATAATATTTTCAGATGCTGAACAATCAGCAATTTAAGCAAAATTTGTCAAAAGCAGATGTTGCTTTGACAACTTATCCTAATCAGACTTATTTTAGATTCTTATCTCTTGTTTCACACTAACACTGCACTGGAACAATGTAGTATTCTTTAAAAGGTAGATTTTGTTGTAGTATATCAAATTGGAACAAAAAAGTTTAGGTTGTAGAAATGAAAATGAATAATTCCACAGTGAATTGATTGAATTAAAGTAAATTCATCTGTTATTGATAGCAACATAATCAGCCTGATTACTTCAAGAAGATATAACATATAGTTGTATTTTTAAATTCCATTTCTAAGACTTTGTGGATGGTAATGCTTTTCTTTTTTATGTTTGAAAACAGGTTGATATAAATTATTAACTTTATATGTTTAGAAAGTCTAGATCCCTAACTTTTTCCACAAGGATTATAGTGCATACCATGTACTTTAGAAAATAAAATATTAGACAAAAAATTTAAACAATGTTAAAATTCTGTTAGCAATCAAAGTGAAAGGATAAGAGAAAAGTACAGCGATGTATGTGTAAAGCAAGTTCCTGATTGGTTACCTTTTATTGAGGTATGAATCATGTTAGAGGGAAAAAAAAAAATCAGAGTATTGGGCATGACAGATGACAATGAATTTTGAAACTGAATAGAACCCAAAAGAGTAGAGAAGGAAATGTTGAAAATGTTGCAAAGAAAAGATCTAGCAGTCTACAGTTAGGTGGGCAAGACTGGGAAGCAACAAAGTGATAATGTCCCTTAAAAAGGTAGAGCAAACTAACCTAACAAAGGACTTTTACTTTTCCCAGAACAAGATGTAGGTGCAATTCTGCCTAGAAGGTTGATAATTATACTTAAAAGTGGGTCACAAATACGATTTTTTTTCTTTCTCAGGCTATCAACAAAGAAATGATGACTGTGATGCTTGCACTAAAATAAATCAGACTCTCTATAACAATTCAAAAAGAATTATGAAAAAAATTTTGAATTTTATACAGACACACAGCATAGAGTTTAAAACGATAATTAAGTTTAAGAAAAAAGACAAAAGAGTATTAATAGTTTAATAGTAAAGACCGAAGAATTTTTATCTATTAGAGAAGTATTGTCCCAAATGATACTGCCACCTTATCAATTTTAGCTATTTAAGTTATCATGTTGCATTGTAATGAATATTTTTTCTCATGAAATGAGTAATAAGTGCTACTATCATTTGTGAAATTCAGTTGTTTTTATGCCTTCCATTCATTTTATAATATTTATTAGATAAAATCTCGGCTAGTGAAAATACACTGACATTTGCACTCAGATTAATATGCACTTATCTTTAATGTCCTACATAATAATTTATGGAGTGAACTCAGTCTTACAACTAATGATTGTTAACATTTGTGACACTAGACTTTCTGTATTATTTCCCTATTCAAAATTCTATGTTCACTTAGAGATTTCTGGGATGGATTTATAGTTTTACAACAGAATGATAAATATCTTCAAATATCTGAATATCAAACTGCAGTATTTGCTTATTTCTATGATGTAAACTCACTCGTTATCACCAATTTCAAACTATCAATGAGTCATCACTGAATTCCACATTAAAAAGAGAGGCACATGCAGTTGAATATCTAATACATTATAAACACAAATAAGTCTAAAGTGTAAATAATAGTTGAGTATAGTAAAACTAGGAAGTTGTGACTTTTGAGTATGTATAATTTTTTCATTGTAAGTTTGTGTAATTTATTCATTATAAACTTGTGCAATTTATTTTTAAGGTAATAGCCATATTTAATAATCAACTCTCCAAGTTCTTGAAAATTTAACAAGCAGCTGTCATGAGTTAGTGGGATCTGGCACCAGCATACCACTAGCTATCTCTATTGGTCTGAAAGATTTCTTATCTTTCCCTCATTTCCTTTTTATATGCTGACTGTGATTAGTTGGAATTTGCCTAAAATATCTATTTAAATCATCAGCTGTCCCAATCATGCCTTCTTCATTTTGTTATTCTGCATACTCGTAATTGATTTCTAATAATTACTGAGCAATCAAAATATGCTGATATTGTATGAAGCTAGCACAGTGAAACATATCAACAAATTAGAGTTGCTGCATGATTTTAGACAGCTGCTTCTCATGAATAATCAGCTCATTGGATATTGATACTCTGCCAATAGATGGCTTATGAAAGCATATCTTGGAGCAACTATCTTAGTAAATATACAACTCATTACCTACATATAAGTTGAACAACTTGATCAAAAACAAACAAAATCCATTACACTTTAATTCGTAACTAAGAGTCAATCACCAATAGAGAAATGGTATCTGTCCTCATACTATAGCTTATTTACTTAATCAATTCACTTTATGGAGTTCTCCAAACGATAAAAAACATGCACAGCAGTTTGGCTAATAACCTCCTACTTCAGCTAAATAAGAGTGTCAGAGTCTATGAGTTATAATGTAACATTAAGGAGTATAATGACAGTTATTCTCCGGAGGATATTTCAAAATCACAATGAAGTAACAAGCAATTTGTTGAGGATCCTTCCCTACCAGTTGCCAAAGCATTAACATTCCATCTGCCAGACAATGGAATTAGCATATCCCTAGTGAAGTTAACTGCAACTTTCAAAAGACTAAATCAGTACTTTGTAAAATCTTTAGAAAATCACGTTGAAGACTTCATTAAGTAGTTTGTTTATAAATATACTATATTTATGCATACTATGTTTGCTTTTTTATTGCTTGTTTCCAATAAGCAAATAGAACAATTTTTCTCTACTTGAGCATTTGGAAATATTCCTTTATATTTATTCTTAGAAATAGTCTGAGAGTCAGAATTGTTACAAATCAAAATTTTACAAAACTGAAGGATTCTGAAGAACAGGATGGTACATTGTGCATGTCTTTTCTGGGCTTATGTGTTTACAATATCTGATACTTTCACCAATTTCCATTGCTATTTGCAATGTGAGCTAAGAAATATACTTCCTGCCTTTTGTATTTTGATCTTTTCTGCAAGTGCCTTTTTTGGAAAGTTATGTAGACTGTCAAACACACTGTGGATCAAGCCAAGAATCTCTTATCCCATGGGTTAAAAACACATTACCTCAGTCTGCTAAAATAGTTCATGTCTACTTACACATTGTGAGAATGTTGCTTTGCCAGGTACACTCTGGGAATGTTGTTGTTGTTGTTGTTGCTGTTGTTGTTGTTAGGTGCCATGCACTCTGGTCCAACTCATAGGGACCTTCAGAGGGTTTTCAATGGCTGATTGTTTGGGATTGCTTGCAGTAGATTGCCACATCCTTCTCCAATTTTTGTAGGGCTGGGAATATTAACCTGAAAATAGAGTTCAGAGTGATGGATTTATAAAAATTAATAATCCACAGTAATTGTATTAGGATTTTGCATGCAAACAATCAGAAAGAGTTAGGGCGCTAGTTTATTGTTTTAATAAGGATTTACAAATATCTGGCAGTTTATACAAGTTTGTCTGTACTAATTTGTTTTCCTTCATTCTGCTCCCTTATCAAGCCTCTCTTTTCTTGTCCAAACTTACTGTAGATGTGTTTGATCTCAGAAAGTTATTTATGTCTGTTAATCTAAATCAACTCTTATAAAAACAAAGAAAATGTTTTATATTCCTTTCAGTGCATATTCATAATTTATAGCCATTTATAGCCATTTGGTTCAGCTTAATTTCTTTCAGATAGAAGAGATGCTTATTAACTGTAAATTATTTTGTAAAACAAATAATTACAAATTGTATTGTTTAGTGGGATACCAGCTTCAGTGACTCCCAAGAATATGATAGTTTAAATGAGATGTTGTTGTTTGTTGCCATAGAGTCGGTGTCACACTCAAAGCAACCCTACATACAACAGGCAAAACACTATTGTCAGCGCTTCTCTGCTATTCATAGGGTTTTCAAAGGCTGATTGTTTTTAGGAAATGAATTTCCAGATCCTTCTCCCAAGCCTCCAGCACCTGGTGCTCCCAGGCGGTCTCCCATCCAAGTACTAACCAGGCCTGACCCTGCCCAGCTTCCAACATCTGATGGGATTGGAAGCCACAGTGGTACGGCTTCATGCTTAAATGAGATAGTATCTTCTTTCCTGCTTTCCCAAAGTCCTGGTTCTTCTGTAAGATATTACTTTAGGATGCATTCTATTTCCAGCTTATTGTTGTGCCATCTCTAATACATGGATTCCAAAATCATTTTGCCCAATCTACATCATGACAACTCAAGAGGGAAGTGCATGGGGGATCTCATGTAGAAGACTTGAAAGTGGTATGCATCTGCTCATATTTCATTGTCTAGTTTGTGTCGTATGACTATAATATCTAGCCAAAAGACATGTTGGAAAAGTAGCTCTATTTTGTTCATAAGTTAAAAAAAAATGTCACTGGTTCTTAGCTAGCAATCTTTTCCATGGTATGTCATTGTTGTTGTTAGGTTCCATCAAGGCAGGTCTAACTCATAGAGACTCTATGTACATCAGAGAAAACACTCTGGACACTGTGCCAATATGGTACTACTGTCAGTGCTTCTTTGCTATTCATAGGGTTTTCAATGACAGATTGTTTTAGGAGTGGGTTGCCAGGTCCTTCATCCTAGCCTACAGCACTTGGTATTCCCAGGTGGTCTTTCACCCAAGGATTAACTAGGCTGATTCTGCTTAGCTTCCATGATCAAAAGAGATTGGATGCCAGTGTGCTATACCTGCAGACTTACCATGGTATACTATAAAATAATATTATGAAATAATGTATTCTATCAATCTGTGAGATTTAAAATATTAATGTTGGACAGGAAAGTGAAATAATCATCCTTAATTATGCTAGCTACAATTCTAAATAACAGATTCATACAACTTTACTACTAAGGAGAATAAAAAGAGTACATTAATCATCTCCTCATTTTCTTCTAGTTTGTAAGCTCATAGCTACTGAAATTTATTTCAGAGATTGAAGAAAATGACTCTCAACTATTCACTATATTACCATTTTTTATACCATACTCTTAACATCAATAAGTTAGAAATATAACTAAGGCTAAAACTATTAAAACAGTCTGCCATACATAGGAAGAATTTTTCATATGTGCTTTTTCTTTTGGTATATCAGAAAAGATGTATCATGTCTATATACAAGTAGATGGCGTGCCTTCAAACCTGAAGAGATAAACACAGATGAATCAAGTATTATGAGCAGAAACTAGAGATAAATAAATGAGCCCATTGGCAAACAGCTCTGCTGACATCTTGACTTCATACCACAAGAAATGATTCCATGGCATATGTTGTTGTTATGTTGTGATTAGGTGCCATCAAGTTGGGTCCAGGCTATAGCTATCCTGTGTACAACAGAATGAAACACTCTTCTTCACTGTGGCATGCTCATGCCTGGTACCATATCAGTGCTTCACTGCTATTCATAGGGTTTTTAATGGTTAACTGGGAATTGTTTCAGGAGTGGGTTGCTCCTTCTGCCATCCATGGCATATATATTGCTGAAATGACTAAGAGGATGAGAAGATAGAAGATGATAGTATGTGCTTTTGTTACATTTCAGAATTTTAGTTGCCAAGTGTTAGACAATAATAAGGCTGAGGAGAAGCAGTAAATTAAAAAGGAAAATCATGAGCAAAAAAAACCACTGTATTTTCTTTCTGAATAAGTTTTTCTCTTTAGTTTTTGCTGCACACACACACAAAATTGCCTTGATAAAACACACATTACTTTTCCCCTAAAAGTCTCCAAATTTTGTTTCTCTCTCTTAAACACACACACACACACACACACACACACACACACACACACACTACATATCTCCTAGGAATCAGTTTTAATATAAGAATTAGCTGGATCATCTGTGTTTAATTTTAAAAGTGTAGACACTTTCCCTTAATACCTCTTAGAACTCCACCTCATGACATACCAGACATGATAGTCTGGCACTAAACATGCCCACCACTAAAATAACATTTTGGAAATACTGGAACTGTGAATTCTGAATTGAGGTACAGAAAGGGCTTTCTACATTTCTTGCTAATCTCTTTTGTTATAAAAGTCAAAAACCAACACAATTCTCATAATTCCCAATGTCATTGAGTATCTCTAAGCTTCTGTATTGCCAAAATCTTGAGGATCATGTTGCATCACCTACTACTAAAAAAGAAGCACAGCACCTGGTAGTTCTCTTTGAGTTGTGAAGGTGACACATTTCATATCAAAAAATAACTGAATAAAAATAGAAAGCTGCCAGCCTTCTTTGTAAGGCTGGTAGTAGAAAACTGCTACCAAAGCAGATATGCTGCTAGGGATATGTGATCTCCTAGACCTATGGCATTGGATATATTAACATTAGAAAAAAAATTACTTTATGTATTTGGTAGAAAACAATAGTGGAATGTCAGGTGCTGTGGGACATACCTATAGTCCTAGCCACTCAGGAATCTCAAGTTTGAGGCCAAAGGCAGCCTGTGCAACTTAATGAAATTGTCTCAAAATAAAAAAATAAAAAGAGGCTGAGGGTGCAGCTCAGTGGTGGAGCATGTGCAAGGCACTGGGTTCAACCTTCTGATATTGAAAAACAAAAACAAATCCAAAAATAAAACACAATACACAGTAGAGAATTACAATGCATATCTTTGGTATATTAGGGAAAGATACCTTTCAGAAGGGAGAATTAGGTGTGGAGAAAAAGCCCTTGGCCTATTTCTAGGACTCAGTAGAGACACTTGACTACTTATCATGGTGATCTTGCTTTTTCTGTATAAGTAAAACAAATTGCACATGCCCTAAAACAGTTCAGTCTAAGATGGAAATGGTACATCTAAGGTCCCATTTACATAAGTCACAAATAAGCTGTATGAGCAGGTTGCAGAGGATCCCCATATGATGTATCATAGTTATGCAGCAACTTTGCCTTGAGAGAATTATATTGCTATGGGGGTTCTGTTTAACCAGCTGAAGTGAGAAGGAAAAATTCAAACTTGATCTTGGTTCATGTAAAATTTGCCTGGATGCAAACCAAAAATTAATGAGATCTATATTACAGTCACATTCATGGGTGGCCTTAATGGAATATGGAACAAATTATCGTATACTGGTCATCTAGTTAGTGAGAAAGCAGAAAAGAAGAGATTTCTGGGAAGTTGTCAACAGCCTGGCTATTTTGTAAGGAACCTGGAATGAAAAGAAATGGAAACTTGGACACAAGGAATTCTAGGGTAGAGGCATGGATAGATATTTAGTTGTTGCCACAGGATGTTAATATGTCTGTATCAAACACTAATATCTCCCAGAATATATTTGCTATGGAAGAGGGACTTGAATAACCAAATGAAATGGCTTGGGTAGTTGGTGAGATAGTCTTCATATAGGTCACCAAAAACCTGACATAATAGGTAAATGAACAGGCCAATGACAATGACAGAGATTGATGCCAAATATTGGCTTAACAGCACTGACTTCCATTGATCCTAAAGCTACCAAGCTACTGATCCCTCTGAATGTCCAATCCTCCAAAAATAGAAATCAACATTGAGGATTAATTATGGCAACATTCCTTGAGACCAACTTGGCCACTTGGGTGTGAGCCAGTCACATTGATCCCCTTTTTTTGTTTGGAAGGGTAGATGGTTTGTCCTAATAAGAAGAGGTACATTTTCTCAAAATGGATTTATCTTATTTCCGATAGTGCTATGGGTTATAGATTGGGTTATCCATAGTCTTGGAATCTCACATTTCACATCACATAATCAAATGAGAACTATCTCTTTAAAAAAAAGGAGGAAAAGGAGAAGAGAAGGAGGACAAGAAAAAATGAATGGAGAAGGGGTGAAGGAGGAAAGTAGAAATAAAGGTCATTATATTACATACTATGGGAGAAGGATGTGGCAATCCACTCCCAAGGCAATCCCCAAACAATCAACAATTGGAAACCCTATATGGGTCGCTATGAGTCGGACATGACTTGATGGTACCTAACAAGAACAACAAATCACATATTGCACCAGAAGTAGAAAGATTCACAGAGCATTGGAATGACCTATGAAGTCATAACTGAAGTGCCAGTTCAGAGACAATATTCTCAAAGGCTAGGTGCCATTCTTAATTTTGCAGTGTTTTGAGAACCAAAACCAATTACACAGTATACTTGCCATAAACATGACTTTAGTATTCCAACATCTTCACCAATTTTATTTTACAATTACAAAAAATATTTGACCAGAAAGGAAAAAATGGTAAATTATTTTGTTATATATTCCTGTAACTTCCTGAGAAACCTATTACATCTTCAACAGAAGAGCACTAAACAACAATGTGCACTCCCTTTACCTACTTATCCTCATCATTCTGGGCCCACAGACTACAAACTGTCAGATTGTGGTCCTTAGTTCATCCTAAGCACATCCCCACATTGAGACAATGTAAAGGGATAAAGGGGGAGAAGATAATATCAATGTAAATGATGCAGCTTCCTGAGTACATAGGAAAAAATAGGGTGATATAACCCATAAGTGCATAGGAATTTTACTTTATATTAATTAAAAGGTTCCATACACTTTGTAAGTTAATGGAAGTTTAACCAAAAATGATGTAATAGTTGCACAATGGAAAAAAACCAGGAGGCAGTTGTTCGAGTAGAACAAGGAAACACTGAGTGGTTTAAAGTTGAGAAAGGTGTGCGTCAGGGCTGTATACTCTCACCCTATCTCTTCAACTTATACACTGAGCAAATAATCCGAGAAGCTGGACTTTATGAGGAAGAACGTGGCATCAAGATTGGAGGAAGACTCATCAACAACCTGCGTTACGCAGATGACACCACTCTGCTTGCTGAAAGCGAAGAAGATTTAAAACATTTACTGATGAAGATCAAAGATCATAGCCTTCAATATGGGTTACGACTAAACATCAACAAAACAAAAATCCTTACGACTGGGTCAGCACACAACTTCAGAATAAATGGAGAAAAGATTGAGGTTGTCCAAGATTTTGCTTTGCTTGGCTCTATAATCAACACCCGTGGAAGCAGCAGTCAAGAAATCCAAAGACGCATTGCTCTAGGAAAAGCTGTAGCAAAAGATCTCTTTAGAGTATTGAAAAGCAAAGATGTCACATTGAAGACGAAGGTGCGTCTGACTCATGCCATGATATTTTCAATGGCATCATATGGTTGTGAAAGCTGGACATTGAACAAGAGAGACAGAAAAAGAATTGATGCTTTTGAATTGTGGTGCTGGAGACGTCTATTGAATATACCATGGACTGCCAAAAGAACCAACAAATCTGTCCTAGAGGAAGTACAACCAGAGTGCTCCTTGGAAGCAAAAATGGCCAAACTGCGTCTTACATATTTTGAACATGTAGTCAGGAGAAAACAATCCCTGGAGAAGGACATCATGTTTGGAAGAGTGGCAGGTCAACGCAAAAGAGGAAAACCCTCCACCAGATGGATTGACACAGTGTCTGCAACAATGGGCTTAAACATAAATAAGATCGTTTGCCTGGCACAGAATAGGCAAGTGTATCGATCTGCTGTGCATAGGGTCGCTATGAGTCGGACTCGACTCGAGGGCACCTAACAACAACAACAACAACAACATATCACTCTGTGCCTGCAGCCATAGTACCGTGGCATCCAATGATCCTGTCAGATCTAGGAGTCTAAGCAGGGTGGAGTCCAGTTAGTACTTGGATGGGAGACAGCCTGGGAACACCAGATACTGTAGGCTTAGGAGAAGGGCCCAGCAACTCACTCCCAAAAATCAATCTGCCAATAAAAAACCTATGAATAGCAGAGAAGCACCGACAAGAGTGTTTTGTCTGTTGTATGTAGGGTTACTATGAGTCGGATACTGACTCTATGGCACCCAACAACAACAACAACAGTATATTGTTCTGTACCCCACCAATATTTATCAATAAAGGGGGGATAAAAAAGAAAGATCTGCCTTCAAGACTTCAAAATCTTGGTATTAGACTTTGTACTCTTCCCCTCTGAGAGGCTACTGAGATTCAGTTCAAGTAGTCCTCTTCACCGTGATAAACAAAGAACTCAACTTTATCTTTTCAGTAAGTTGTTTTGTATTTTGGTAGCTGATGCTCAAAAGATGTTTAACTGTATAGAAGCTCTGAAAAATCATATAAATTTCTTCTTTAAATCATACACATACATTTCTTCTACTTTCTTTGAATTTTCTTCCTATTCTGCAATTGTACATGTTAAGTACAAAATATAAAGGTAAATAAATCTCAGATCCCCTGTGTTCTAATGTTGTTAGACTGATTTTCTTTCCTTGGAAGGTTGTGCTGACTCGAGGAGATGATCCTGAGGAAAGGAGCTTTGGCTATATATTGCAGTGGTACATCTAAAGCAATCTGAACATACTTCAAAAACAAAAATTAAAAAAATAACAGATGGCAGACACAGTTTTTCTACGAACAATGATAGAATGCCTGCATTAGTCATCTGGCTAATGAAATGAATCATTTTCCTCTGAAATATACAGGGAATTTCTAGTTTTTCTTCAAAAGAATAACTGACAATGAGTAGTATGATTTGGTAATTAGACATGAAAAATTCCAGGGTGGGTCATTCTCATAATCCAACATGAAGTCATTTCTGCTAGACTAATTCATTATGTGCCACAGGGGCAGGTCTTTGTACCTCTTCAAAAGTCCTGAAAAATGTCACATTGTATCTGCTCAGCAGGTATTTCCTGGTGGTGGGGAATGAAAAACTATCAGTAAATCGTTCTGATTAATGACCTATATCTCAACCTTCTGTTAGTTTTTTAAACTTAGGTAGGGGTATATTTTGTTAATATTGAGTAAACTGATTTTTTTCATTGCTAACGTAAGGAAAAAATCTTTGATTATCAGATGTATAACAATAGTGCATATAAATCCCTTTAACCAGTATTTTATATAAGGAAAAGCTCTTGTTTCTTTATGAGTTTGTTGTTGTTTAATTGTTAAGTTGTTGAGCCAGCTCTCAGTCGTAGTGGTTCTATATACAACAGAAGGAAATACTACCCAGTGCCTTTTTATGTCCCTGATCTTTTTTTATGCTTAAATCCATTGTTGCAGACACTGTGTCAATCCATCTAGTAGAGAGTGGCACTGACTTTTGACTCACCACTTTCCCAAACATAATGTCCTTCTTCAGGGATTGGTCCCTCCTGACAACTTGTTCAAAATAAATAGATGCAGTCTAAACATCCTTGCTTGCTTAGGAACACTCTGATGGCACTTCTAGGACAATCTGTTGGTTCTTTTGGCAGTCCATGGTATATTCAATATTTGCCTCCAGCACCATAATTCAAAGGCATCAATTCTCCATCTGGCCCTTATTCAATGTCCAGCTTTCACAAGCATAACTTGCAACTGAAAATACCATGGCATGAGTCAGGCACCCCTTCATCTTCAATGTAACATCTTTACTTTCCAACAGATTAAAGAGGTCTTTTCCCACAGCTTTTTGCAATGCAATGTGTCTTTTGATTTCTTGACTGCTGCTTCCATGGGTGTCAATTGTAAAACCAAATAAAATAAAATCTTTTCTTTATTTATCATGAAGTTCTGTACTGATCCAGTTGTAAGGATTTTTATTTTCTTTCTTTCTTTCTTTCACTTTTTGAGACAGGGTCTAGCTAAGTTACGCAGACTGCCTCTGGTCTGGAACTTGCGATCCTCCTGCTGCCACCTCCCGGGCTGCTGGGATTATAGGTGTGTGCCACCTCACCCAGTTAGGATTTTTGTTTTCTTGATGTTGATGTGGAATCCTTACTGAAGGCTATGTTATTTGATTTTCATCCACAATTGCTTCAAATCCTTTTCACTTTCACCCGGTAAAGTTGTGTCATCTGCATATCACAAGTTGTTAATGACTCTTCCTCACTCTGAAATTATGACTGTCACATATTGACATAGTACCTATAAATATGGCATCCTGACATATTGAATATTTTGAGTATAAGGCATTTGGGAAAACAGCTAAAGCAAAACAGTGTCTCTGGCCTTCCTCTTCCCTTTCCCCATGAAGAAGGTCATAACACCCAGAAAAGACTTTTTTTCATTCTTCCTTTGAAGAAGGTCAGTCCATGATGTGAGAAGGGTCTTCCATATACCTAGAGGATAGGAACATTCTATCTCCAAAGATACAGAAATGCCAAGAACCTGCACAAACAACCCTTAAATTTCTCTAGTTTATAACCATAGATTGTCTTCTTTCTGCCCTATCAGAATTCTTCATGACTCTGCATTCTTCAACAAGTCTACTGTATTAAAAAATAAAGGTTTAACTGTTTCTTGGGTCTTCATTTCCATACAAAACTCATGTGTACCACAGAACTTATATTAAATAAATGTGCATGCTTTTCTCTTGTTAATCTATCACTTGTTATGGGGGACCATCCAACAACTCTACTTAGGGAAGAAGGCAAATATATATTTTTTCTCTGTATATGACATATATTCAGATAATTGACATGTACCATTCAAAAATTTTAGTTTGGCGTATCTGGATGTTCAGCTTAATGGTCTGTTTTATTATCCTGAATCAATAATTGACTGTTCAGTAGAGCATGAGTGCTATTGCATATGCCTGTAATCCTGATACTTGGGAGGCTGCGGATAGGGTTATGAGCTCAAAGCTAGACTGGGCTACATAGTGAGTTCCAGCCAGCTTGGAATAGCAAGACCCTGTCTCCAAAAATTAAACAATCAAAAATAAATAAATGAATAATTGCTCATAGACATAGATTTGTAAAATCTTGTTTTGAGAACACTTCTGATATTTTAGTTCTTTGTTTTTAAATAATAGCCTCCTATTCACTGATTTACATCAACTTTAACCTCAACAAATACATTCTTGATTTTATTTTCCATTATTAAACTTTTTAAAATGAAGAGGGAACAGAAGACTGCTGCTACTAATTTTCTCAGTGATGATGGTGTCACTGTATTAGCTTGATATTTATTACTTTAGGGAAGAGATTGTTCCATTTGGCTTTCTAGTACATCGTCAGCTAGTAGTTTTTCTGTCCTTATATAATCAATCTATTTTAACATGCTCATTTTTCTAAGTACTCTGCCTACTTTCTCAGTAATCTGTTTAAACAGTTCTAATACCTCTTCCTCATTTTCGGTGCTTTCAATGCTCAGAAAACTCTTCTTGAAACCTATTAGGCTTATCTCTAATATTCTTAATGCATTATTAAATTGTAAGTGATGAGGGAATACTCCTATTTAGAACATTTTCCCATCAGAAAATTTTACTGTCCCTGGTCCCATACCCTCAGGATTCATTCTCTCCTCTGTAGTTTGCAACTCTTAAAATTCTTACAATTAAGGCCCTGATTGTCAACACGCTCTTTTCTGCAGCTACTGGAGATAAGATGGTTCCCTGAAAGGCTACCAAAGACAATTTCTGAGTTTCCTTTTGTGCTGTAAGTGATTTGGTTTGCTAATCTATGTCTGTTACTTTCCTTCCATGAGGCTTCATAATGTCAGAATCACCAAACCTCCACCCAGACTGTGTCATTAGCATCATAATTATTCCTTGAAGTACTTAGAGCAAATGCATAAAGCAGTCCTAACTTCCCCCTGTCTTCTGTCTCAATTCATAATAGTAATTAACTCTGGACAAGAGTCTATATTTTATTATTACCATTATTACCAACAGCAGGGGTTTTGTTGGCATCTGGATAGCAAGAGATCTTATTTCAGAATCTTATCTTTTACTATCTTAAACTGAGTTTGCTGGTTAAAAACTTCAAGAAAATGATTCGGAAAAGAGTGAGGAGTGAAATAGGGAAGAGAAAAATTACCAAAAGACGCTTTAACTAGTCAGATTATCAGTGAAGTCAACTGGAGCTCAATATTAAGGGAAACCTCTGGTGCATGTACAGATTGTCTGATGCAAGGTTCAAAAAACTCAGGAAATTTATCTTTGAGGTCACTTATATCAATGAGTGAATGAAAGTCATTATGAGTTAAATACCATTTTCAGCCTCTGCAGCATGAGTCAAGAGGAAGTTCTTAGGCAAAGCGGACTCCTTTCATTAGATGGGAATGTTGGGTGTCCAGGGCATGTGAGCAGGGTTCCAAGTGCATGTGCTATAATCTGAAGGTCATAGGGTATGACATTTCCAAAATTATCTTAAGCTTTCTAGGAATTCCAGGAAAAAACCACTGAATTTAGTGCTGGTTACTGGGAAAATGTGCATAATAATCTATAGCCAGATTATGTTTATGTCTGTAGGGTTATAAAGTGGGTGATACAATTCAAAGGAACAATGAGGAAATTTGTAGGTCTTTTCAGCAAGTGAGGTATAACACTTTTATTTAATGATTTGGTACCAGAGATGGTAGTTGCAATGCTCATGTTTTTGATATGAAATAACTGTCTCATTTTCCACAAGACTTTCAAATTACAACATACCATCATTGATGTAAGTGAAATTATTTC